>PVKV010014234.1:13851-37095 GCA_004027835.1 Alouatta palliata | reverse complement strand
GAATTGCTTGAACTCGGGCGGCAGAGGTTGCAGTGAGCCAAGGTCGCGCCACTGCACTCCAGCCTGGCGCCTGGTGACGGAGTGAGACTCTGTCTCAAAAAAAAATTAAGTGTGATATAATTCATATACCACAAATTTATTTTTTTAAAAATACAAAGTACCAGGTTTGATCTTTTATCAGTAATAGACAACGGTGTGAGAAATAGCTGCAGAGAGTGCTCACTCCAACACCATCCGAGGAAAAGGTCACCCGGGGTAGGAGAGGACCCCTCCAGCCAGGACCCTGGGTTGGGGTGGTGATGGAAGCTAATAGCCAGTGGGTACAGCAAGGGAGGATCATTCCTGCCATCCCAGGGGTCAGGAGGAGATACCACCAAGCCAGGCTGAGCCACCAGGCCTCTCCTCTCTGGAGAAGCAGGGTACCAGATAACAGGCCCCAGCTGGAGCCTCACCCAGCCCTTCCCCATCTCCCCTCCCCTTGCCCAGAGACACAAGGGCCATCCCAGCATAGCTGAGGCTGCGACTTGTGAAGCTGGTTGCATTCTCTAGAACAGTGCTGTCCGACAGAGGGAAATGCACTCTGTGTGGTCAGTGCAGCAGCCACGAGCCACATATGGTGACCGAGTGAGCCCTTGAAGTATGGTTAGTGCAGCTGAGTTAGACGGAGCAGGGATCCCTCTGAGGGGCCTGCTGGGCTCCCCACAAGGATGGAAATAAAGGAAAATATTGAGTTCCTTCCAGGGAAATTCCCAGCCCTGAGAAGTAAACAAGCAACTTGATAAGCAGGAAGGTAACAGTAGCCTAAAACAACAGCCAAGGAACTTAGATGTTTGGTTCCTCTACAGAAACTAAAGACAACATCTTAGAATAGGTTTCCGAGTTGTTTTGCAGAAACCTGGACCTCTCCCCAAAAGGATCCGCTCAAGACTGAATTCTTCGCTGTAAATTTCTTCCTGAAGGGCTTAGAGGGAGTCATATCCGCCAGCCCAAGTTAACATTCTTTTCTGCTGACCCCAAATTTTTAAACAAATCTTTAACTAACTGCAAATAAGAAAACTTTGACTCTCCCTATTACCTAAGCCCCAGCTGCAAGATATCCCACCCTTTTAGGCCAAGACCAATGTGTAACTTCCGCTTTCCTGAAATTTACCCCTGCCTTAAAAAGCCTTACCTGCAAACCATCGGGGAGGTCAGGGTTTAAGCCTTAGCGGTCTGGTCCTCTTTGCTGGGTGCCCTGTAAATAAACACTTTTTCTACCGCTGCAAAAATCTTGGAACGGTTATCTGGTCTTACTGTGCCAGGTGAACGGACTCCAGTTTAGTTCTAGCACATGAGGGATGAATTAACTTTGTGATTTTAGTTGACTTTAAACAGCCACACGTGGTTACTGTATTCGATAGCACAGGCCTAGAGCCTGGAGAAAACAAACTAAAGAATGCCAGCTGGGTCCCAGGCAGAAGAGGGTAGAATGGGCTACCTCAGCTATTCTAGCCCAGCGAAAAGGCACCAGGTGCTGGGTGCAGTGGCTCATGCCAGTAATCTCAGCATCTTGAGAGGCCAAGGCAGGTGGATCCTTTGAGATCAGGGGTTCAAGACCAGCCTGGCCAACATGGTGAGACCCCCCCCCACACACACACACACCCCACAAATTGCTACAAAAAATACAAAAAATAGCCAGGCATGGTGGTGGGTGCCTGTAGTCCCATCTGCTCAGGAGACTGAGACACGAGAGTCACTTGAACGCAGGAGGTGGCAGTCTTGGTGAGCTGAGATTACACCACTGCACCCCAGCCTGGGTGACAGAGTGAGACTCTGTGTCCCAAAAAAAAAAGGCACCAGGAATGGGGCAAGAAAAGATGCCAAAATGCATCCAGCCACACAAAAATTCGCTCACTCAGTGGGGTGTGGTGGTTTATGCTTGTAATTCTGTAATCCCAGCACTTTGGGAGGCCCAGGTACAGCTCACCTGAGGTCAGGAGTTTGGGACCATCCTAGCCAACATGGTGAAATGAAAAATACAAAAATTAGCTAGGCGTAATGGCACATGCCTGTAATCCCAGCTACCCGGGAAGCTAAGACAGGAGAATCACTTGAACCCAGGAGGCAGAGGTTGCAGTGAGCCGAGATCACGCCACTGCACTCCAGCCTGAATGACAGAAGGAGACAATGTCTCAAAAAAAAAAAAAAAAAAAAGGCCGGGCATGGTGGCTCATGCCTATAACCCCAGCACTTTGGGAGGCCAAGACAGGTGGATCACTTGAGACCAGGAGTTTGAGACCAGCCTGGCCAACATGGCGAAAAACTATCTCTACTAAAAATACAAAAAATTATCCGGGTATGGTGGCAAGCACCTTTAATCCTAGCTACTTGGGAGGCTGAGGCAGAAGAATTGCTTGAACCCAGGAGATGGAGGTTGCAGGGAGCCGAGATCACAACACTGTACTCCAGCCTGGGTGACAGAGTGAGACTCTGTCTCAAAAAAAAAAAAAAAAGGAAAAGAAAAAAGAAAATTCACTCACTCAAGCACCCGGTCAACATCAAACTGGAAATAGCACACTATTTCCTGAAATCTATTTTTCTAGAACCAAGAAATAATATATTACAAGGACAGACACAAATATCCCCCCATTCTCTTCATTATATTTTGGGATCTGCTAAGAAACGTATTTCAGCAAAAGCTACTTCTTAGAGGAAGCAGATTCAGAACAGATCAAAGTCATGAGCAGGCGATGATTCTCAAGTATTTAAAAAAAAAAAAAAAGATGGAAGCCAAGCTATGAAGATGCAAAGGTGTAAGAATGATAGAATGTACTTTGGGGACTGGGAGGAAAGGGAAAGAGGGGTGAGGGATAAAAGACCACACGTTGGGTGCAGTGCGCACTGCTCTGATGATGAGTGCAGCAGAATCTCAGACAAAAGAACTTATCTGTGTAACAACACATCATCCGTTCTCCAGAAACATATGGAAATAAAAAAAAAAATAGGAAAGGGGCTTAACGAAAGAGAGGAAAGGGGGAAGGATGGAAGAGGCCTTGTCTGAAGCTATAAATAATTTTATTTTTAATTAATGAAAATCTTCCTTCTGAGCCGAGTGCGATGGCTGTAGTCCCAGAGGCTCGGGAGGCTGAAGTGGGAAGATCGTTTGAGTCTATGAGTTTGAGGCTGCAGTGAGCTATGATTTTGTCATTGCACTCCAGCCTGGGTTACAGGGTGAGACCCCATCTCCACAAAATAATAAGTAAACAACTGGCCAGGCTCACACTTGTAATCCCAGCACTTTAGGAAGTCAAGGTGGGTGGATAGCTTAAGCCCAGGAGTTTGAGACCAGCCTGGGCAACATGGTAAAACTCCATCTCTACAAAATATACAAAAAATTAGCTGGTTGTAGTGATGTGAGCCTGTGGTTCCAGTTACTTGGAAGGCTGAGGTGGCAGGACGGTGTGGATATGGACAGGAGGCAGGGAAATGCTAGGCGGAAAAGGACGAGTTTCCTGGAGACGGCCACACCCTCCAGCCTGGGACTGTGGCCCAAAGTGTTCTCACTTTGTCCCTTTTCCAGCTCGAGTGTTGCTTTCCGGCCTACCCCACCCCCCCCATTTTTTACCCATCAAAACCCCAGGCTCCACTGGCAGAGGGGTGGCACAGTGGAGGGGTGGCACAGTGGAGGGGTGGCACAGTGGAGCAGCAGAGGAGAGAAGCAGCAGCCAGCTTACCAGAGACCCCCACCCAGGCGGCACTGAGGCATTAGGGAGCAGACACCCAGATGGAACAGCAAAGTGGGACTATCCAGGTCGCAGGGGGTGGCCAACAGCCTTCCGAGCTGAGAGCCTCAGGGACTGACAGCATTCCGGGCTGAGGGCCTTGAGCAGACGCTGACCCACGTATTTATTCTCTCTGAACAGGTGATTATTATTAACAAACAGGTGTTCTGTGTTTTCTCATGGACCAAAAATAAACTAGGTAGGCAGCTGGTGCCTGTTTACCACTGATACTACAAAGTATTCTCCACGAGGGAGCCACGGGGGCAGGGTCTCATATCTGGTGCTTAAAGAATTGTTTTAACAGGTATATGATATACATATACTGTCTTGCTATGTTAGAATGCCCCAAGTAGTTTTTCACTTGGCGGGGAGCGCGGGCCAGGTTTTCCTTGCCATCGTTCTTCTTAGCAAACAATATATTTTATCATACACTCGGCATTGCTCAACACAGGTGTCGGAGAGAACCAGTTTGACTTCAGAGGGATGGCTTGATGGTGAGACTTCGAAGAGTTCCACCAGGGACAGACAAACTCCAGGGGAAATCACCTTCCCACTCCATCCCTGTTCCAGCTCTCCATCCTGCTGAGAGCCACTTACACTGCTCAATAAAACCCTTCAGATTCACCACTCTTCAATTTATTTGTGTGACCTGAATCTTCCTGGATGCTGGACAAGAACTTGGGTACCACGAGGGCAGGTGCAAAAGGCTGTATATCATCTATAGAGAAATGCCTAGTCAAACTTGAAAAATGTCTATCTACTGGGCCGGGCGTGGTGGCTCACGTCTGTAATTCCAGCACTTTGGGAGGCAGAGGTGGGTGGATCACTTGAGGTCAGGAGTTCGAGATCAGCCTGACCAACATGGTAAAACCCTGTCTCTACTAAAAATACAAAAATTAGAATTCAGCTCCTGCCCTCCACCAAGCACCCATGGTGACAATGCACCCACTTGATACCTGATCACGGGTGTCACTTCCACCTCCCTCCCTCCATGAGTGCAAACCTCCAGTTAACACAGTTGGGTCAGCCCAGAGTCCTCAGTGTCCCCAGAGCCTGCAGTGCCTGGTGCTGGGCAGATACTCAGTAAACATCCAAAAGCAGGCTAGGCCCAGTGGCTCACACCTGTGACCTCAGCACTTTGAGAGACTGAGGGAGGGAGGATGGCTTGAGCCCAGGAGTTCAAGATCAGCCTGGGCAACATAGCAAGATCCCTGCCTCTGCTTTTAAAAAATTAAATTAACATCAATGAATGAATGAAGAAACAAACTTGGGCAACCCACTTCCCCTCTTTGGGTGACTTGTTTTTTTTCAGTTTTGTAAAGAAGTGACAGTGTTAAGAATTAGAAATGAGGGCTGGGCATGGTGGCTCGCACCTGTAATCCCAGCACTTTGGGAGGCTGAGGCAGGAAGATAACTTGAGGTGAGGAGTTCGAGACCAGCCTGGCCAACATGGTGAAAGTCCATCTCTACTAAAAATACAAAAATCAGCCAGATGTGATGGTGCATGTCTGTAGTCCCAGCTACTCGGGAGGCTGTGGCAGGAGGGAGAATCACTTGAACCCAGGAGGTGGAGGTTGCAGTGAGCTGAGATCATGCCACTGCACTCCAGCCTGGGCAACAGACACTCTGTCTCAAAAAAAAAAAAAAAAAAAAGAAGAAGAAGAAGAAGAAAAAGAATTAGAAATGGGGTTGCTGAGGACATGTGCCCCTGCTGAGCTCCCAGTGTGCCCTCCCCTCCTGGCTTCGTAGGAGATTCTGCTCTCACCTCTGCAGGCGACCCCTGTGCTCACTGCAATTCCGTCACCGGTGCCTGCACCTGACCCCATTTCAGTTTGCCACCCCCCAGGCAGCCTGTATTTGTGATCACGGCCCTGTGATCAGAGCCTTGGAAACCCTTGCACAGGGGGCAGAGCAATCCTTGCTACCTGCAAGGAAACCAGACAAGGCTGTGCTGACGGCGGAAAATTGACTGTGGGTAGTTATATGGGCAAGAATCAGAGTTTGAGTCTAGGAACCCCTGGTTTTTAGGCGGAGGACGTCAAGGCTGAAGTGAGGCATTACGATCCCCCATCATGACAACAAGGTGGGCCTTGTGACATTTAGCACAGGGTCCTCCCAACTCCAGTCAGCCACAGCCTGCCTTAGAAGCCCAGGTGCCTCTGGGCCCTCCAGACATCACTGCATCTGGGGAAGTAGCAGACAGGGTGGCCATACAGTGCAACAGGGTCGTGGGATGCCCGTCACATCTCGGATGCAGAGGCAGCCCCTGGAGATGGGAATGTTCTGTGACTCTTGCCTGACAGCCCAGGCCATCTCCATGGAGCCAGCACAGCCATTTTTTTCTTGCCAATCTGCTCAAACACTCGGTTGGAACAGGGATGCCTCGTGGCACTGGCTTTAGGAGTTTAATTTAAATGGTTGCTGTTTCTAGCAGCAGAGCGCCTGCTCAGACTCTATGTGTAAGCATCCATGAATGGTGCTGCTGCCAGAAGAACCAAAGCTAAATGTTGGCAGGATCACAGCAGGTGTGGAGGGGAGGGCACTGGGAATTCCCCAGAGACTCAGTCGTTACCCACTCAACTGAAAGGCTGAGCGTGGCTTTTCCTCTGATGGTTACCTCTGCCAGGCCCCACCTCTCCATTTCCAATTTTCTTTTATTTATTTGTTTGTTTGTTTATTTTGAGACGGAATCTGGCTCTGTCGCCCAGGCTGGAGTGCAGTGGCAGCCTCACTGCAACCTCCACCTCCCGGGTTCAAGTGATTCTCTTGCCTCAGCCTCCTGAGTAGCTGGGATTACAGGTGCACACCACCATGCCTGGAGAATGTTTGTATTTTTAGTAGAGACGGGGGGGTTTGCCATGGTGGCCAGGCTGGTCTCGAACTCCTGACCTCAGGTGATCTGCCCACCTCGGCCTCCCAAGGTGCTGGGATTATAGGTGTGAGCCGCCGCGCCCGGCCCATTTCCAATTTTCCATCCAGTGGTGGCAGAACAAACTTGGATGGACCCCAATGCTCTGCTGGTACCAGGACCCTCACCCTTGCCCCATCTCATTACCCAGCTGCCTCCAGCTGGGCCTGCCCACCCCTGCTGAACTCCTGTGTGCAGAGAACGGGGCTTCTCTGCTTTTCAGGCCTGAAGCAGTGATGCCCACAGGGCCTGGGAGCCACACACACCCGCTGAAGCTGGAACGCCAGGCATGGGTGAGTCCTGGGTGGCTGGACCTTGTCGGGATGGATGAAAGGGCAGCTTCTGCAGGCAGGACCCATCTTCAGTGGACTGGATCGTCTTCGGTGCTCTCATTCTCATCCCCTTTCTCTGGGAACAGGGAAAGAGGTTCCTGTCTGAATCTTCAGCATGGTCTATGCCCTGGTGGCCCCTTCCTGCTTGGCCACTGTAGCAGGTGGGCCCACAATGAGCTGAGATGGTGACGTGGGACAGGTGACTCTGCAGCCACCTTCAGCACCACCCCGCCTGGGAGGGCAGGGATCGGGGGATGGGTGCAAAGGGGTTGGAGCACACAGCTGAGGTGCCTAGGGTCTTCACTGTGTTGCGGAGGGTCTTGTCGCCTTGAGACTCTGCAGCGTCTCCTCAGAGGCCCTGTCGGGAAGCAGTACTTCCACAGTATAGCTGAGCTTCTTGGCGTGCATCCGGCTGTAGGTGTTGTCAAAGCGCAGGACATCTGCAGTGACGGAGAGGAAATCAGGGAGCACGAACCCTGCACATCTGCAGGAAGAGGGAGCCCTGCACGGCTGCAGCCCTGGAACCCTTGGGAATGAGCTGTCCAGGACGGTGGGCAGAGCCTGAGGGCCAGCCTGTGCCCCTCCCTAAGCCTGTTGCTCACTGCCGTCCCATGGTGGCTTGCACTAAATAAAGGACTCATGACGGTTACCAGCATACAGAACAGCACACAGCCAGGAAGCCTGCAGCCTGGGAACAGGATCTCGGGCTCCACCTGCACAGAGGAGCCGCAGCCCATGGACATGGTATGCCCGTACTGCGTCCTGGCCTGGCTGCACAGGTAGTAGCTCTAGGGCCTCTCCATGCACCATGCATTCCATCACACATTACAGCACCCTGAATCCTCAAAGCAGCCTCATGAGGGAGGCAATGCCATCCTCATTTTACGGATGAGAAAACTGAGGCTTAGAGAGGTGATAGGATCTTTCAGTGGTCACAGAGCAAGGGAGGGGAGGTACTGGGATTCCCTTATCCCGATGTCCTAACCCAGGGAGGAGCCCTGCCACCCCAGGACGAAAGGGCTGGGCTACGTAAGTCACTTTTTTATCTTGCAGAAGGCATGTCCTTCAATGCCAAGGTCCAACATGAACTCGGGTCTGATGAGTTGTGCAGACTTCTCTGTCTCTACTCTCCTAAGGTTCCCTTTCCACAAAATGAAACAAGATCAGGTGTTGACTTAAGCATAAGCAACACCCTTCTCCTCCATAGGAAATCAACCTTGGGCTCCCCTTCTTCTAGCTCTGTTCCCCATAGATGTGGAAGGGCAGTGGCATCCCTCGGCAATGCTGCTTCCGGTGAAGCTGACTGAGCTGCATCTGGCCTGGGAGGCCTGGGAGTGAAGGATAAACACCTGGAGGAAGCCACCTCTTTGGGATTCCTGGAGTGGGGTGGTTCATGCAACTGGGTGGTCCCCTTGCCAAGACCCCTGACTCTAAGTCCATGGCCTCTTACTTACCTGTCTCTTAGCCCAGTGAGCCCCGTATAGGGTCTTCTCAGCTCAGCCCAAGGCCCTAGGTTCTGAACACCATCTCTTCCCTCACAATGAGTCTGCCCTCATACTCACATGTAGGGGCCACCCATCCAATCCATGGGCCTGAAGCCAGCTCCCCTGGAGCTTACGGAGATCCCCACACCCCTCCCGAGAGATGGAAAGAGAGGGCAAGCAGAGGGGAGATGGCAAGGAAAACAATTCCAGTAAACCCTGGAGCCTTACAGATGCCGGCTTTGAGGCAGGTGAGGCTCCCATCCTCGGGCACCAGGTGGGCGTTGTAGCGCTGGCTGGCCAGCACCTCCGTCATCTCCCGAGCCCTCTGCCGCTCCCCAGTCTTCGTCTTCAGGAAAACCCCAAAGCCGATGTCCCCGCCATCCGATGCAAACTGCCACCTGCAGTGGACAGAGCCCCATTGGAGACCCCCTGCCTGGGCTCCGGCACCTTCCCAGCTGTGCCCAGGTGTGAGGTGGCTGCCATCCCTACCTGAGCACACAGCCCGGGAACAGGATCTCGTTCTCCACCTGCAGGGAGGAGCCTCGGCCCACAGACTCCGTGTGCTCATACTGCAGCCTCACCTGGTTGCACAGGTAGTAGCTCTTGGGCACCTCACCCCCGTAGTTGATCTGTGGGTGAGGGGCATGAGTGGGCACTAGATCACAGCTTCTCCCCTCCCTCCCCATCCTCTGGGCACCCTGTACCTTGGTCAGGCACTTGGGGTTGCCATCAGGGTCAGTCATGGTCCCCCCAAACTCCACGGGCAGCTGGTCGGGGCTGATGAATTTCATCAGCTCCTGCTTCCAGTTGTCTGCATGGGAGCAAGAAAGGGACTCCAAGGGGCTCAGGAGACTCGACAGAGGGCAGAGTGGGCTGAGCCTGGTGAGGGGGACCTGATGTATCTTGGGCATGCTCCCCTGGGCGCCTACTCCTAAGAGCACCCAAGACCTTTATGTGGCTCCCAGCCCGTGGTCTAGGACCCAAGGCATTGCCCATGTGTGTGGAAGCTGACCAGGGTCAGGCCAGGGCCAGTGCCCAAGTAGAGGGCAAGCCAGGGAGAAACAGGGTCTTTAGTGTCAACCTCTGCTTCCCAGGCAGATGGACACAACCAGAGACCAAGTCACTCACCTCCCAGAATCACAATCTTCCTGCGTGTTTCCTCGCTCATGAACGACTTGACCAAGTTGAAGGCCACGGGGAACAGTTTGGGGGCTGAAACACATGTAAATCTCTTGAGAAGCTGGACCAGAGAGGATGTGGGGATACAGAGCCAGAGTCAAGAGCAGGCACTGGACGGCAGTTGGACGGACATGGACCCTGCCGCTCTCTGCGGTGTGACCTTCAGCAAGTTACCCACCCTCTCTAAGTCTCAGTGCAGTTAACTGGGAAAAGAAGGTGAAATAATGTATATGTAACACCTGGCACAGTTCCTGGCTTTCAATAAATGGTTGTCTCAGGCCGGGCGCGGTGGCTCATGCCTATAATCCTAGCACTTTGGGAGGCTGAGGCAGATAGATCACTTGAGGCCAGGAGTTCAAGACCAGCCTGGCCAACATGGTGACTCTGTGTCTCTATGAAAAATACAAAAATTAGCTGGGCATAATGGTGCATGCCTGTAATCCCAGCTATTCGGCTGGCGGTGGCATGAGAATTGCTTGAATCTGGGAGGTGGAGGTTGCAGTGAGCCAAGATCGTACCACTGCACTCCAGCCTGGGTGACAGAGTGAGACTCTGTCTCTAATAAATAAATAAATAAAAATAGAAAATTAAAAAAAAATAGTTGTCTCCCCAACCCAGTTGTAAGGGGTTGAGCACAAGCTGGCTCTAGGTTCAGCAATGTTGATTCCCCAATAGTATCTCTTCCTTTCCACACTCCAGGTTGTCTGGAATCTTCTCCGGTGTGACGTTTACATTAGACCTACTGTCCCAGCCTGAATTGCTCATACTCAATTGAGCACTGTCTGGGGGCCAAGATCTGTGCTCTGTCTTCACACACTGGTTCAACTTCACAGTTATCTTATGGGGAGGGAGCCACTGTATCCCCATTTTACAGAATGGGAAAACTGAGGCTCAGTGAGGTTAAGTAGACTTGAATAAAATCATAGAGCTAGTTCGATTTGAACCAGATCCTCTCACTCTGGAGCACATGACATCACCAGTGCAGCCAGGGACCATTCCCACTCAAAGTGTGTACATCCACTAGTGGGGCCACGGACTGTCTCTTCCCAGTCCACACTGACGTAAGTAACAGTAAATATTTAGAAACATAACTTATTTAGGCCAGGCACAGTGGCTCATGCCTGTAATCCCAGCACTTTGGGAGGCTGAGGTGGGCAGATCGCAAGCTCAGGAGTTCGAGACCAGCCTGGCCAACATAGTGAAACCTGTCTCTACTAAAAATACAAAAATTAGCTGGGTGTCGTGGTGTGCACCTGCAATCCCAGCTACTCAGGAGGCTGAGGCAGGAGAATCGCTTGAACCCAAGAGGTGGAGGTTGCAGTGAGCCAAGATCTCGCCACTGCACTCCAGCCTGGGCAACAGAGCGAGACTCCGTCTCAAGCAAACAAAAGAAGAAACTTATAACTTATTTGACATTGCTGCAACATACCAGTGCATGATTTTGTATATTACAAAAATATCAGTCTGTGACGGACTGGAACTAAAAAATAAAACCAGAGGCCAGGTGCAGTGGCTCATGCCTATAATCCCAGTACTTCGGGAGGTGAAGGCGGGTGGATCACTCGAGATTAGGAGTTTGAAACCAGTCTGGCCAACATGATGAAACCCCGTCTTTACTAAAAATACAAAAATTAGCCAGGTGTGGTGGCGTGTACCTGTAATCCCAGCTACTCGGGAGGCTGAGGCAGGAGAATCACTTGAACCCTGGAGGTAGAGGTTGCAGTGAGCGAGATCGCACCACTGCACTCCTGCCTGGGTGACAGAGTGAGACTCCATCTAAAATAAATAAAAATAATAAAAAAATAAAAATGAAACCAGAAACCAACCACACAAAACCTGGTTCTTCACAAACGATGGCTGAAGAAGCCTTTAACTCCACGGCTTACCTACTGTACCCCCCATTCCTGCTTCTCCCTCCCCAGGAGTCATACTGGTAATGGACTTACCTCGAATAACAATTAAATTCTTCAGAGTCTCAGGATAATTTGCTTCCAGGATGCTAAAAAACTGTGGAGTCAAGATGAGTCTTGTTGAGCCTCTGTTCCATCACCTCCCGCCCACAGATTTCTGTGGCCTCTGATGCTGCTGAGACAAGAGGCCCATCCCTGGCCCATCCTACCTTCCTCACAAGCATGTGCCTCCTCCTCTGTTATTCTTCTTTTGTTTGTTTATTTGTTCTTGAGACGGTTCTCTACTCAAGGTGGAGTATAGTGGCAGGATCATAGCTCACTGCAACCTTGAACTCCTGGGTTCACGAGATCCTCCTGCCTCGGTCACCCAAGTATCTAGGACTACAGGCACGTGCCACTGCACTGGACTAATGTAAAAAATTATTATTGCTGGCCAGGCGCAGTGGCTCATGCCTGTATTCCCAGCACTTTGGGAAGCCAAGGTGGGTGGATCATGAGGTCAGGAGTTTGAGATCAGCCTGATCAACATGGTGACACCCTGTCTCCACTAAAAATACAAAAATTAGCAGGGCATGGTGGCAGGCGCCTGTAGTCCCAGCTACTCAGGAGGCTGAGGCAAGAGAATCGCTTGAACCTGGGAGGCAGAGGTTGCAGTGAGCTGAGATCGCATCATTGCACTCCAGCCTGGGTGACAGAGAGAGACTGTATCTCAAAAAAAAAAAAAAAAAAAAAAAATTACTGTTATTATTATTAATAAAGACAACATCTCACTGTGTTGCTCAGGCTGATCTTGGACTCCTGGACTCAAGCAATACTCCAGCCTTGGCCACCCAAAGTGCTGGGACTATAGGCATGAGCCACCGTGCCCGGCCTCTGTGTTAATCTTGTTCCTCTTTCTCCTTGGAGGGTGAACTCTAGGCCAGCATCCCTGGCTGGTCTGTGGAGCCCCTGCAGGGTATCCCCATCCCTCTATCTCATTGGATTCTCACAGTAATTCACAGCTAGGGCCCACAGCTGGGAGTCTCCGCCCACACCAGCCTCAAGCCAGCTGTGCACCTTACCTGCTGGTAGACCTCCACAGCTGGCTTCCACAGGTGTTTCAGGCCCAGCCCCTCCATGTCAATCACCATCAGCGATGTCTCGATCTTCCTGCCTAGCTGCTTGGGACAGAGCCGACATACAGGTCAGACAACAGCTCCAGCCAGGAGCTCCTGTCCAGAGAGATTTGGGCACCTCTCCCCACCTTCCTGCCATCCCACCCTCTGGCAGCCCATAGTGTTTTCCAGACAGATGGAAAACACCTCACCTTTATGGGTGTGTAAGGGTGGGAGAAGCCCACATTCCACCAGAGCCCTGAGTGCCGAGGGCTGGGGATGGGGCAGGGCACCACCCCTCTGTGGTCCTGGTGCCACCCAGTAGACAGATGAGGTCCACCCCCACCCCAGCTGCTCACCTTCTGAGTCTGCAGCTCACACTCACGCAAAAGCAGCTCGCAGACCTTGATGCGCTTCTGGATCATATCCTGCTTGGAGGCCGACAGCAGGAGACCCTTGGGGTCAAGGGACCCAATGATGTTGAAGTACACAGGGCAGCCTTCATAGTCGTAGCCACACAGACCTCCCGAGTCGTACAGCCGGATGACCTGGAGGTGTGGGGAAGGTCTTGACTCAATCCAGCTCACCAGGCTGGGTCCCCACTCCATCAGGTGGCTGGATATGGTGGGTAGGAGATGAGGTCGGGGGTGAGGGGCCTCAAACAGCCTGGGGGATGCTGCTCGAGGCTCACCTCGGGGGGCTGCCACAAGAGGATGTTGTCCAGGTCTTGTTGCTTCCGGAACTCCATGTGCTGCAGGGACATAGCAAGGATTCTGTAGGATTCTGCAGGAACCTGGGGACACCAGGCTAGGTCCCTCTGCCCACAGCCACCAAGATCCCACCAGAGCGTACCCAGACACCTAGGGATGGAGACAGGAGCTTGGGTCTGATGCAGAAAGGGATCCAGGGAGGAAGAAAGAAGAAACAGGAGGATGGGACAGGGCCAGAGTCCCTACCCTTTTGCCACCAATCCCTGGGTCACAGTGCATGGAAGGCAGGACAGCAGGGATTGTAGATGCTTACCCTCCGGAGCATGTCCTCAGATTTCTGCAGGTCAAAGTCTCGAGCTGCAAGAAGACGAGCTAAGTAGAATCACAGGGCTAGATCTAGAAAGAGCCATTCCCTAAAAATTCGTGAGTTAATAGCTAAGGTATCCCCAGCCTTTTTCTGACATCCCAAGAATCCATTGAGGATCTAGAAATAGTTGTTTGTTTTTTGAGACAGGGTCTTGGCTCTGTTGCCCAGGCTACAGTGCAATGATGTGATCAAAGCTTACTGTGGCCTCTGGCCCAAGTGATCCTCCTACCCCAGCCTCCCAAGTAGCTGGGACTACAGGCCCACACCACCATGCCCGGCAATTTTTTTTTTTTTTTTTTTTGGTAGAGATGGGGATCTTGTTATGTTCCAAGGCTGGTCTTGAACTCCTGGCGTCAAGCAGTCCTCCTGCCTCAGCTTTCCAAAGTGTTGGGATTACAGGTGCGGGCATCTGTGTCTAACCTAGAAATGTTTTTTGTTTTTTTTTTTTCTTTTAAAATATTTTTTGCTACAATTGGCTGTGAACTCTACCACAAGACATGTTTTTTAAAGAGTTAAGGATCTTTAATCCTCTAGAAGACTTTGGAGAGCCCTCGAGTTCAGTTTCCAGTCTTCTTAAAACTTTCTGGAGGCCAGTCTAGCTTTATTTGATGTCCCTCAGGAAGCAGAGACCCCCTGCCACCTGCAAAGTGTTAGGGGTGGTGGGGAGCGTGGGGTTTGGATTCACATAGACTGGGGCTTTAAAGTCTAGTATTGCCCTTTTATTTCCTGTGCAGCCTTGAGCCAGTCACTTACCTTCTCTGAGCCTTAGCTTTTTAATCAGTTAAATGAGAACACTAGGCTGGGCGCGGTGGCTCACGCCTGTAGTCCCAGCACTCTGGGAGGCCGAGGCGGGTGGATTACGAGGTCAAGACATCGAGACCATCCTGGTCAACATGGTGAAACCCCGTCTCTACTAAAAATACAAAAAAAATTAGCTGGGCATGGTGGCATGTGCCTGTAGTCCCAGCTACTCGGGAGGCTGAGGCAGGAGAATTGCTTGAACCCAGGAGGTGGAGGTTGTGGTGAGCCGAGATCGCACCTTGCACTCCAGCCTGGGTAACAAGAGCGAAACTCCGTCTCAAAAAAAAAAAAAAAAATGAGAACACTATCTTTTTCAGTTATTCAGAGAACAACATGAGATAAAATATATAAAGTGCTTGGCCCAGTACCTGGCTCACAGTAGGTTCTCAATAAACAGTAGCTATCATGATTGCTTATTTTAAAGAAATAGATACACTTTCATTGAAAACACGATGCTTTATTTTAGAAATGCTTTGACTTGCTTTCTGAGACCCCTGGCTCCCTGAGGACTAATTAGGGGGAGTAATTTGTCCACTCGAGGAGGAATTTATTCACTGAGCTGAAACAATATGCAGGGTCAGAGATTTTGAAATGGAAGGGATCTGAGATGCTCTCCAGGCCTCCTCTGCTCTGATCATGAACGAGCTCCAGAAATCACTCCTGACCAGGCGTCGTGGCTCACACCTGTAATTCCAGCCCTTTGGGAGACGGAGGCGGGCAGATCACTTGAGGTCAGGAGTTCGAGACCAACCTGGGCAACATAGTGAAACCCCGTCTCTACTAAAAATACAAAACGTAGCCAGGCGTGGTGGTGCACACCTACAGTCCAGCTACTTGGGAGGCTGAGGCATGAGAATCGCTTGAACCTGGGAGGAGGAGGCTGCAGTGAGCCAAGATGGCACCACTGCACTCCAGCCTAGGCAACAGGGCAAGACGCTGTCTCAAAAAAAAAAAAAAAAAAAAAAACTACCAATGCAACAGCTCAGCCTTGATTATCTCCCATGATGGGGAGTTCATTACCACAGAAGGCATCATCATTCCGTTCCTCAGCAGCTGTCACTGAACCCAAATCTGCCCTGTGATGATTCCAGCCCTGTCGTTGGAGGTCAAACAAATATATGTAATCCCTTGTCAGTGTGGCAATTCTGCAAATATTTGAAGACAAGCCACCAAGTTCACCCGCCCAATCTTTGCTCTAAGCTATATATTTGTTAAAATCATCTTCTGTGTCAATTCTGTCCAAGAGAACATTCTGTGATGATGGAAATGTCCTACACCTGAGCTGCTCCTTATGGTAGCCACTAGCTGCCTGAGGCTACAGAGCAACTGAAACGAGGCAAGTGTGACTTAGGACCTAGAGTTTTAATTTAAGTTAATTGTAATAGTTACATGTGGCCAGAGAGTATGAAACTGATCAGGGCAGTTCTATATACTTCAGAGATTTTCAGATTTTTTCTGTGTAGGTCTTGTGTGTTGTAGGATAAACTCCTGGGTTATTTTATGGGCTTTGTTGCTGTTTTGAATGGTATCTGATTTTTCATTATCTTTTTTTTTTTTTTTTTTTTTTTTTTTTTTTTTTTTTTTTTTTTTTTTTTTTTTTTTTTTGAGACAGAATCTTGCTCGGATTCTAGTCAAAGCAAGCTGATTCCAGAGCCTGTGTTCTTTACTTTACAGCTCCATTCCCCAAAGTCCCCACTCCTCTCCTGAGACCCTCCTTCCTTCCCTCCCTCTCTGCCTCCCCTGACCCCTGCAAGCCTCACCTCGCAGCCAGCGCAGGAGGAAGTAGTCATCAGCATTCGGCACTCTGGGCAGCAGGTCCTGGAGGTTCTCCCGGAACTGAGTCGGGGAGGAAATGATGGTCAGCGGGGCTCTCTTGACCTCAGGAGCCACCAGCCCCACCCCCAACCCTTCCCACCTCATCTGCCAGTCAGCTCCACCTGGAGACCCTGCAGGGCGCTGCCCTGAACGACTTTGCCTTCTGAAAATAGGGCACCCTCCAGCCCAACACAGGAAAAAGTGTTGGGTCCTTCCCAAAATGTGGGGGCACCTTACATGCAGGGCTCCCATTCTGCATGTCTAAGGTGGGGCCCTGGCATCCTTATTTAAAAATTTTATTTTATTATTATTATTTTTTGAGATAGGGTCTCACTCTGTTGCCCAAGCTGGAGTGTAGTTACGTGATCTTGGCTCACTGCAACCTCCGCCTCCTGGGCTCAACAGATCCTCCCAACTCAGCCTCCCAAGTAGCCAGGACCACAGGCACACACCACGACGCCCAGCTAATTTTTATATTTGTTGTAGAGATGGGGTCTTGCCATATTGCCCAGGTTGGTCTCGAACTCCTTGGCTCAAACCATCCACCTGCCTCGGCTGCCCAAAGTGCTGGGATCACAGGCGTGAGCCACTGTGCCCAGCTGACAGCCTTATTTTTTTACAAGGATCCCTGGGTGATTCTGACGCAGGCCAGCAAGATGGTTTTAGGAATGTTGTCCCTGACGCTGCATCTTAAGGGTTTAGATTTAGAGGCAAGTTACCAGACCACTGTGAGCCTCCATTTCCTTATCTGTGAAATGGGCATAATAATGAACTTGTGTCAATCAAATGAGTTTGTGCACGTAAAGCACTTAGCAGACTTGGCTCCAAGCAGGTGTCAGATAAACGTGAGCGCTCAGCCAGCATGGACTGCCTGACGCCCTGAACAGTGGAACTTTGTGGGAAGAAAAACAGAAGCGGAGGTCAACAGATAGGGGCTGAAAGAGAAGCCAGGAATGCCTTATCAGGACTGTGGGGGAGGAAGCGTGCCTTTTTCTACTGGCAGAGTTGAAGGATGTCATTAGGAGTTTGCGTCTGAGACTGAGGCTTGGGTGTGAGAAAGAGAAGAGACCTCACTTCCCTGGCGACTCACAGACTAAAGCCAAAGGCTGGGTTTGAAGGTGAATCTGTGAATCCAAATTTGGGATTAGAAACGTGAGGCTGGGCACGGCGGCTCCTGTCTGTAATCCCAGCACTTTGGGAGGCCGAGGCAGAAGGATTGCTTGAGCCCAGGAATTTGAGACCAGCCTGGGCAACATAGTGAGACCCTGTCTCTACAAAAATACAAAAAGTAGCCGGACATAGTGGCACACACATGTAGTCCCAGCTATTCAGGAAGCTAAGGTGGGGGGGAATCAGTTGAGCCTGGGAGGCAGAGGTCACAGGGAGCTATAATTGCATCACTCCAGTCTGGGCAACAGAGTGAGACTCTGTCTCAAAAAAAAAAAGAGAGAGAGAGAAGGAAAGAAAAAGAAAAGAAAAATCAGTTTAAACAACTCCAGTGAGCAATAGCACCTGTCGTAATAATCTGAACAGGCCCCTGGAATGGAGGTTCCTGCATCAATAGCTGCAGCCTCTGGGTTCAGGAGGAAGTTTTACTTGGGGGTTGGAGAAGAGTGGTGACCCCTGAGAAGCAATAACTCTGCACCCCTCAGCCCCGCCAGGTTAGTGGGTTTCCTCCTTTGAACTTCAAGGCAGGCCCTGAGGCAGGCGGGGCAAAGATCACATCCCTGCTTTGCAGATGAAACTGAGGCTGAAAATAAAATAAAATAAAATAAAATAAAGAAACTGAGGCTGAGAGGGTGGAGAATCTTCCCCAGGGACGCAGAAAAGAAGTGTCAAGGTCAGGAAGAATCCACCCTTGGGAGCCACGCCCCCCATGGAATGGGTACCAAGTGAAAGAGAAAGCCACTAAGCAGGTGCTGGGAAGGGTCAGAAGTGACTGGGAGAAAACTCATCTTATTGATGCCGCTGGCAGGAAAGCAGTGGACCAGAGGTGCTGAAACTGAACTTGGGAAGGAACTAGAAGAAAATGCTCCTAGATTTGGTTGTCCAGACCTCTGGGACCATGGGCGACTTCTTTCCCTTCTTCCTAGTTTTCTCTTTTCCCCAAATTTAAAAAATAACAAGCATCCACTACTTTTTTTTTTTTTTGAGACGAAGTCTTGCTCTGTTGCCAGGCTGGAATACAGTGGTGTGATCTCAGGTCACTGCAACCTCTACCTTGAGAGTTTAAGCAATTCTCTTGCCTCAGCCTCCTGAGTAGCTGGGACTACAGGCATAGGCTGTCATGCTTGGCTAATTTTTGTATTTTTTTTAAGTAGACACAAGTTTTACCATGTTAGCCAGGCTGGTCTCGAACTCATGACCTGAAGTGATCCACCTGCCCTGGTCTCCAAAGGGCTGCGATTACAGGTGTGAGCCACCTTGCCCAGCTGCATTCACTACTTTTAAATAATGGAAGAAATAAGAATAATTTCTTCATATCATTTAAAGCTCTCTGGCCCACAGGCATCTACATAATAGTTCACCTCCAAAGGCCAGAAAACCTCCAAAAACAGCTCCCACAGCACAGTGCCTGGGGCTTCCCAGAGGCCACCACCAGTGGGGAGGGAGAGGGTTCACCAGGAGAACCCCACCTTCCTCACCTGAGGACCCCTCCTTCACTAGGGACCCCATTATTTCCCCTGAGGGCCCTCTTTCCCCTGGGGACTAGTCTCCTCCCAGGGTTCTCTCTCCTCCTTGGAGGGCCTTTCTGCAGGGCAGGAGCGTTGAAACACATCATTCCCCCCACAACTCTTAAGCTGCTTTTCATAGGGCCGAAGTGTGAGCCCCCCATTCCCCCGCCTGGCTGTGACATCTCCTCTCCCCCAACCTCAAAGTCAGTTTCAAATCCTTGGCTATCAGAAACCACATTGTTGCTGTGATATGTAATTCCTGGACACTCTCCCCTTTCTCCATGGCTGTGACACTCCAAGCACAGCCTGTAGGACTATCTCAAGGTCACCTCCCCAAAAAGACCCATTTCTCTCTCTCTCTCTCTTTTTTTTTTTCTGAGACAGAGTCCCTATCACCCAGGCTGGAGTAGAATGGTGTGATCTCAGCTTATTGCAACCTCTGCCTCCCAGGTTCAAGTGATTCTCCTGCCTCAGCCTCCCGAGTAGCTGGGACTACAGGTGCCTGCCACCATGCCCAGCTATTTTTTGTATTTTTTAAAATAGAGACAGGTTACGCCATGTTGCCCAGGCTGGTCTCGAACTCCTCACCTCAGGTGATCCACCTGCCTCAGCCTTGCAAAGTGCTGGGACTACAGGCGTAAGCACCTGGCCCCCCTCCATTTCTTTTTAATAATAATAATAATAATAATAATAAAGGCTGGGCACAGCGGCTCACGCTTGTAATCCCAGCACTTTGGGAGGCCCAGGCAGGCTGATCAGGAGGTCAGGAGATCAAGACCATCCTGGCCAACATGGTGAAATCCTGTCTCTACTAAAATACAAAAAATTAGCCAGGCATGGTAGTGCGCGCCTGTAGGCCCAGCTACTCGGGAGGCTGAGGCAGGGGAATCGCTTGAACCCAGGAGGCGGAGATTGCAGTGAGCCGAGATCGCACAGCCTGGCGACAGAGGGAGATTCAGTAAAAAAAAAAAAAAATTAAAGATAGGGAAGCTTGAGCCCTAAGGACAAATCACAAAAAGAAACCAAACAAACAAATGTTGCAATCTGGGCATGAAATTTAGGAGGAGTCTGTGTACCCAAGGCTGCCCCAGCAGCGGGATGGCAGCACCACCCCCTCCCCCACAACCAGGGAACAAGGGCCAGGGCCGAGTGGTGGGGAGCAGGCGAGGTCAGAAGACTGGATTCGGCCCCAAGTCCCTCAGAAATGGACCCTGTCCCGCGTGCTGCACCTAGCGGCCTCAGCAATCTCGCGCCGGACGGGAGGGCAGAACAGAGGCGCTCTGTCCGGGCTCGGTGTTCCCGTCCGTACAATGGGGGCTCCAGCCGGGTTCCGCAGCGCTAGGCTGCTCAGGGCCCCTCCCCAATCCTCCCAGCCCGCTACGCGCCTCACCCTGGACAGCGCCTCCTGCTGCTGGGGACTCAGGTCCCCGACTCGGCCGCTCATGGTGCCCGCGGGCGCAGAAGGGCGCGGAGCGCAGGTCCTCTGGGGCGCAGGTCCTCCGGGCCGCCGCCTGGCCTCGTGGCCGCCGCCGCCTGGTTGTGCCTGCAGTGCCAGATGTGTGGGTCCCGCCCCGACGGGAGAGAAAGGCGCTGGGCCTGCCCCGCCCAGCCCAGTTCTCTCCTCCCCTCGAGGATTTTTGCTGCGGTGACCAAGGGCACCCTACCTGGAACAGGGAGGTGACCCGCCCAGAGAGGGGTCTGGAGCACAACCTCGAGTCTGGGGCAGCTGGAGGCACCCCACCTCCAAGTCTCCTCACTGCAGGGGCTCCTACCTGTTCGCAGGAACACGCCCCTTCCCAGCAAAATAGAAGAAATAAAAACAAACAAACAAAAAACAACAAACAACTTTTCTTATTGCTAATAAAATAGAGATGGGGTTTTGCTATGCTGACCAGGCTGGTCTGGAACTCCTGGCCTCAAGCAATCCTCCCTCCTCTGCCTCCCAAAGTGCTGGGATTAGGGATGTCAACCACCACACCTGGCCAAAGTGCTCAACCCTCTAGGATCCCCAGGGCTTTTGCCTAAGGACCCCTAAGCTCCTTCCTCTGGCCTTGAGCACAGCCTGGGACCTGTCTGCTCAGTGACTGATAGGACAGCTTTATGTGCAAAATGGTTCCTACCCTCAAGATTGTTGGAAGGATATGAGGACACACCCTGGGTCAGCAGAACGCCTGATGTTGCCTACTCAGTAAGTGCTGGCTGTTAGGAATCTATTTCATAATTTTGTTATTAATGAGGCTGTCACCAGAGCTGGGAGCTGTAGGGGTGGAGATTCTGAGATGACCCAGGTGTGGAGCTCCTGGGTGAGAGCCACAGTCTGAAGGCAGAGGAATGCGAGGTGGCATCCGAGGATTGATAGGAGTCCTGGGAGGAACGACAGAGGGGACGGAGAGTCAAGAGGTCACTCTGCCTGACACAAGAAAGCCAGGTGGAGATCACCAGGAAAAGCGAGAAAAGAAGTTCAGCCGTGTGCGGTGGGTCATGCCTGTAATCCCGGCACCTGGCACTTTGGGAGGCCGAGGCAGGTGGATCACTTGAGGTCAGGAGTTCAAGACCATTCTGGCCAACATGGTGAAATCCTGTCTCTACTAAAGATGCAAAAATTAGCTGGGCATGGTGGTCTGTGCCTGTAGTCCCAGCTACTCGGGAAACTGAGGCACAAGAATCACTTGAACCTGGGAGGCTGAGGCTGCAATGAGCCAAGATAGTGCCATTGCAGTCCAGTCTGGACAACAGAGCCAGATTCTGTCTGAAAAAAAGAAAACAGAAGTTGGCTGGATGTGAATTTTCAACAGAGGAGTAGAGGGGACATGACCTTGACCTCATGGGCTCAAGTGATCCTCCCACCTCAGCCTCTGGAGTAGCTGGGACTACAGTCTCACCCCACCACACCTGGCTAACTTTTTTTTTTTTTTAATAGACGTGGTGTTTTGCCATGTTAGCCAGGCTGGTCTCAAACTCCTGAGCTCAAGCCATTCCACCTGCCTCAGCCTCCCAAATTGTTGGGATTACAGGCGTGTGCCACTGCTCCTGGCCTCATTAATTAATTTTATATAAATGATTACATATTGAAATGATATTTTTGAATATATTGGGACAATAAAACATGTAATTAAAAGTACTTTCACCTGTTTGTTTTGATCTTTTAATAGTTTTTATTATTTTATTTTTTATTTTATTTTTGAGATGGAGTTTTGCTCTTGTTGCCCAGGCTGGAGTACAATGGTGCGAACTCAGCTCACCACAACCTCCTCCTCCTAGGTTCAAGCGATTCTCCTGCCTCAGCCTCCCGAGTAGCTGAGATTACAGGCATGCGCTACCACGCCTGGCTAATTTTGTATTTTTAGTAGAGACAGGGTTTCTCCATGTTGTTCAGGATGGTCTTGAACTCCTGACCTCAGGTGATCCGCCCGCCTCAGCTTTACAAAGTGCTGGGATCACAGGCATAAGCCACTGCATCTGTGGTGGCATGATCTCTGCTCACTTCAACCTCTGCCCCACTGGCTCAAGCAATGCTCCTGCCTCAGCCTTCCCAGTAGCTGGGACCACAGGTGTGCGTCACCACATCCGGCTAATTTTTGTATTTTTTTGCAGAAAAATACAAAACATGGTTTTGCCATGTTGCCCAGGCTGGTCTCAAATTCCTGAGCTCAAGCGATCCTCCCACCTCTGCCTCCCAAAGTGCTGGGATTGCAGGCATGAGCTACCGTGCCCAGCTTAAATGGTATTTTTTAGGACAGTTTTAAATTCACATCAAACTGGGCAGAAAGTATAGCATTCCCACATATCTGTTGTCCCCATACATACACAATCTCTGGTTCCAGAGAGGTCCATTGCTGCAATTGATGAACCTTCTCTGACACGCTGATATCACCCAAAGTTCCTAGTTTACATTAGGGCTCACTCTTGGTGTTGGATATTCTCTGGGTTTTGACAAATGTATAATGACATGTGTCCACCATTGTGGTATCACGCAGTATAGTTTCACTGCCCTAAAAATCCCCTGTACCCGCCGGGCGCGGTGGCTCACGCCTGTAATCCCAGCACTTTGGGAGGCCGAGGTGGGTGGATCACGAGGTCAAGAGATCGAGACCATCCTGGTCAACATGGTGAAACCCCGTCTCTACTAAAAATACAAAAATTAGCTGGGCATGGTGGCACGTGCCTGTAGTCCCAGCTACTCGGGAGGCTGAGGCAGGAGAATTGCT
>PVKV010014234.1:0-13751 GCA_004027835.1 Alouatta palliata | reverse complement strand
TTGCACTCCAGCCTGGGTAACAAGAGTGAAACTCCGTCTCAAAAAAAAAAAAAAAAAAAAAAAAATCCCCTGTACCCCTACCTATCCCTTTTACTTAAAAAAAAAATGTAGCCACTGGGGCTGGGCGTGGTGCCTCACATCTGTAATCCCAGCATTTTGGGAGGCCAAGGCAGGCGGATCACCGGAGGTCAGGAGTTTGAGACCAGCCTTGCCAACATGGTGAAACCCTGGCACATGTAATTCCAGCTACTTGGGAGGCTGAGACAGGAGAATCACTTGAACCCGGGAGGTGGAGATTGCAGTGAGCTGAGATTGTGCCACTGCACTCCAGCCTGGGTGACAGAGATTCAATCTCAAAAATAAATAAATAAAATAAAATAAAATAAAATAAAATTACATGTATGGATCATATTTGTGACTTGCATTATATTTAATTTGAACATTGTTTGCCCTAGAGAGATTTAAAATGTATTTTTAGAAAAAGAAAGTAAATCATAAAAAATGCTAAAAGAAAGTAAAAGTGACCCCACATCTCTGGAAGGGCATGGTCTGTGTTTAAAAACAATGACAGAATCACAAAGGGAAAATGAATTGATTTGGCTACAAAATACAAAAATTATTAAAAAAGAAACAGAATTAAGACATTCGGCAGGGCTGGGTGTGGTGGCTCACACTTGCAATTCCCAGCACTGTGGGAGGCTGAGGCAGGAGGATCATGAGGTTAGGAGTTTGAGACCAGCTTGGCCAACACAGTGAAACCCTGTCTCTATTAAAAATACAAAAACTGGCCGGGCACGGTGGCTCACGCCTGTAATCCCAGCACTTTGGGAGGCCAAGGCGGGTGGATCACGAGGTCAAGAGATCGAGACCATCCTGGTCAACATGGTGAAACCCCGTCTCTACTAAAAATACAAAAAAAATTAGCTGGGCGTGGTGGCACGTGCCTGTAGTCCCAGCTACTCGGGAGGCTGAGGCAGAAGAATTGCTTGAACCCAGGAGGCGGAGGTTGCGGTGAGCCGAGATCGTGCCATTGCACTCCAGCCTGGGTAACAAGAGCGAAACTCCGGGGGTGTTGGCGTGCGCCTGTATCCCAGCCGCTCGGGAGGCGGAGGCAGGAGAATCACTTGAACCCGAGAGGCAGAAGTGGTAGTGAGCCGAGATTGCACCAGTGCACCCTAGCCTGGGAGACAAACTAGACTCCATCTCAGGGGGAAAAAAAAAAAAAAAAGGCATTCGTCAGTATTTGCTGATGGAAATTTGGGGAAAATAAGATGTACAAAAATTCAAGTTGATAAGAAAAATAGGAAGGCACCAAGAAATAAATGGGCAAAGGATTCAAAGCACCAGTTCTTAGAAATGAAAGTGCTCAGGGTGTATTTATCAACTGGATGAATGCCCAGTCTCCAGAGTCATTAAAGAAATGTGTATTCAAGTAATAAGATGCATTTTTTTTTCTCTGAAAAATCATCAAACACACACACACACACACACACACACACATCTTTTAAGAAAATGATAATAGGCTGGGCATAGTGGCTAATGCTTGTGATCCCAGTACTTTGGGAGGCTGAGGTGGGAGGATCTCTTGAAGCCAGGAGTTCAAGACCAGTCTAGGTAACATAGTGTGACCTCGTCTCTACAAAAATTAAAAAATTAGCCAGGCATGGTGGCATGCTCTTGTAGTCCCAGCTACTTGGGAGGCTGAGGAGGGAGGATCACTTGAGCCCAG
The DNA here is from genome assembly GCA_004027835.1 of Alouatta palliata. NCBI lineage: Eukaryota > Metazoa > Chordata > Mammalia > Primates > Atelidae > Alouatta > Alouatta palliata. Next base: position 12,022 of record PVKV010014234.1, on the reverse strand, counting down.
GAGGTAGAGGCTGCAGTGAGCTATGATTGTGCCACTGCACTCCAGTCTGCGTGACAGAGGGAGACCCTGTCTCAAAAAGAAAGAAAGAAAATAATAAAGTCAGTTATAAGTTGATGAAATGGAGACATTGCTACATTGTTGGCAGGAATGTAAACGAATTCAGCTTTTCTAGAAAACCACCCGACCATACACATCAGAATCCTTATTTTTCCACTTTGCCCAATAATAATCCTGACAAAAATATTTTAAACTTAAAGTTGTTTGTGTCTTGTTAACAAGAAGATTGGAGACAATATTATTTTAATTAATTATTAATTTTTTTATTGAGATAGAGTTTCCCTCTTGCCCAGGCTGCAGTGCAGTGGCGAGATCTTGGCTCATCACAACCTCCGCCTCCCGGGTTCAAGCGATTCTCCTGCCTCAGCCTCCCAAGCAGCTGAGATTACAGGCATGCGCCACCACGCCCAGCTAATTTTGTATTTTTAGTAGAGACAGGGTTTCTCCCTGTTGGTCAGGCTGGTCTCGAACTCCCTACCTCAGGTGATCTGCCCACCTCAGCCTGCCAAAGGGCTGGGATTACAGGCATGAGCCACTGTGCCCGGCCTGGAAACAATTTTAAAGTAAGCTATGGTGCTTAATTAATGTGGTTGATGAAGCATGGAAACAATAACTACCAAACAGTTTGGGAAAGATGGGACCACATGAAGCATGCTTTATGCTTCTGGAACATAAAACAAAAACTACTCAGTAAAAGAAAAACTGGATAAGAAAAGAAAATTGGGGCTGGGTCCGGTGGCTCATGCCTGTAATCCCAACACTTGGGAGGCTGAGGTGGGTGGATCACTTGAGCCCAGGAGTTCAAATCCAGCCTGGGAAACAAAGTGAGACCCCATCCCTGCAAAAAATCAAAAAATTAGGTAGGTGTGGTGGCACATACCTGTGGTCCCAGCTACACCAGAGGCTGAGGCAGGAGGTTTGCCTGAGCCTGGGAGATTGAGGCTAAAGTGAGCCAGGTTTACGCCACTGCACTCTGGCTTTGGCAACAGAGAGAGACCTTGTCTCAAAAAAAAAATCTGTTTTAAATAAATTTGCTCCAACTTTTCCCAGTTTCTGAGGAGTGGAAAAATCATAGTTTGAAATACCAGAGGTAACAAATTACCTCCCAAGAGAAATTTTTATTTAACTAGCACTTACAGGTACTTTCTACCTACCCGGTTATCTCTAAGGGTTTGTAAATATTATTATAGCTCAGGGCTGACCAGTGGAAAAATAATACAAGCCACATAGACAACTTCAAATCCTCTAGAGCTGTGTAAAAATTCAAATTCATTCTAAGCAGGCAGTGGTGACTTGCATTTGTCATCTCAGTTGCTTGGGAGACTAAGGTGGGAGGATCACTCGAGGCCAGGAGTTCAAGACCAGCCTAGACAACAAAGCAAGACCTTGTCTCTAAAAAACATTTTTTAAAAAATTAGCCAGAAAAAATTTTACCAGATGTGGTGATTCGCACCTGTGGTCCCAGCTACGTGGGAGGCTGAGGTGGGAGGATTGCTTGAGCCCAAGAGTTTAAGGCTGCGGTGAGCTACGATCACACCACTGCCCTCCAGCCTCAGCAACAGAGCGAGAATCCATCTCAAAACAAAAAAATTATTTTAATAATATATCAGGCCCAGCACAGTGGCTCACGACGATAATCCTAGCACTTTGGGAGGCCAAGGCGGGGGAGGGGGGATCACCTGAAGTCAGGAGTTCAAGACCAGCCTGGCCAACAAGGTGAAACCCAGTCTCTACAAAAATACAAAAGTTAGTTGGGCATGATGGTGGGTGCCTGTAATCTCAGCTCCTTGGGAGACTGAGGCAGGAGAATCGCCTGAACCCAGGACGCAGAGGTTCCAGTGAGCTGAGATCACACCATTGCATTCCAGCCTGGGAAACAGAGACTCCGTCTCAAAAACAACAACAAAAAATATATCCAAAATATTATCATTTTAACATGATCAATATGTTAATTATCTCATTAATAATTAATAGTATGTTGCATTCTTTTTTTGTACTAAGTCTGAAATCCTATGTGTATTTAATACAGCACATTTCAATTGTAACTAGCCACATTTTGAGTGAGTGTTCAATAAGCCACATATGTCCCCCACTAAATTCATGTTGAAGTCCTATTCCCTGGTACTTTAGAACGTGACCTTACTTGGAAACAGGTCACTGCAGATGTAATTGTGATCATACGGGAGTAGCATGGGCCCCTAGCCCAGTATGTCCTTATAAATGGTGGCATTTGGATGCAGATGGGGAGACACGCACATAGGGAGAACATCACGTGAAGACGAAAACCGAGATTGTGGAGTGATGCACCTATAATACAAGTCAGGGGCACAAAAGGTTGCTGGTCAACCATCAGAAGCTAGGGGAGAGGTGTGGAACAAAACCTTCCTCACAGTCCTTAGCAGGAACCAACCTTGCTGACACCTTGATCTTGGACTTCCAGCTTCCAGAATTCTGAGAATAAAATTCTGCCGTTCAAGCCACTCAGCACGGTCCCTGTGTTAACAGCAGCCCTAGAGCACTCACAGGATGAGTGGTTGCCATAGAGGACCGTGCAGCGTTAGTGCATTTAATCCTCCTGACTGCGCTGTGCAGTCCGTACTTTACCCCCCTTTATGGGCTGGGAAACTGAAGCTCGAAGCGCTGCCTGAGGTCTCATATCCAGCAAGCAGCAAAGCCAGGACTGGAGCCCTGGCACTCATCACTATGCCGTGTCCTTCTGCCGGCTGAGCTCCCCTGGTTGTAGGTCACTCTCATGTCCCGCTCTTTCCAACACAGGACAGACATCCTCCCCTGAGCCTGCAGCACACAGATGCTTCCTTTAAACTTCAGCTGTTCCGGGCATGGGGAACTTTAGTTCTAACCAACTGAGTGCCAGTGGTTTGGGGGGTGCCCTTCTCCTCTGGCCTTCCAGAATGTGGCTCATGCCCACAGTCCCTCCTGACCCACAAGTTGTTTGAGCTTTTAACCAGGAGGTCTGGGGAGACTCATGAGAGGAGAAGTTCGACTATGATGATGGCACTGTCATGGTATACAACCTGCATCCCACATCTTAATGCCCACACACTGTGATGCCTCTCTCTCCCACCTTCCAGGTGTTTCTAAAATTTCCGGCATTGTTCATCAGCCGCAGGCCCCCTGCCGACAGCCCTCGTTAAAGCTGGTGACCTGCCAACTGGAGAAAACTGTGGGGTGAATGGCATGCATTGTGGGAAGTGAGATGGGGCTTTGCCCCTGCATCAAAGCTGCATCAGCCTCTCCCTGAGGATGTCTTGACCAGACAGATGCCACTGGACGCTCTTCCAAATATGTAGGACTTGGCTTGAGTGACTCCGGGGAGAAGGCCGGGAGGAAGCTGCCTGACACAGGTGCCCGGGGCAGGGCAGCCTCACACCTGGGCCTGACTGGGAGGTGGAGACGAGGCTCAAGGGCCTAATCAAATGAGTTTTCTTGGCTCCCCTCACCAATCCAGGGTGACTTCAGGGAAAGGAGGGGCCTGGTATGGCGATGCCCTCCCTACCTCCCCAAGGAAGGGAGATAGCCACTAGGGCCTGGGAGAGAGAGGGAGGGGGAGGGGAACTAACCAGCTGCTCTAAGGTCCTGGAACCAGGGAAAAAGGTGGGTTAGGGTTCAGGGGCCCTAGGGCCACACTTAGACTTCTTTCTTTCCCTATGAAAGCCAGGAGGAGGCCGGGCGCGGTGGCTCATGCCAGTAATCGCAGCACTTTGGGAAGCCGAGGTGGGTGGATCACCTGAGGTCAGGAGGTCAGGCAGAGGTTGCAGTGAGCTGAGATTCTGCCACTGCACTCCAGCCTGGGCGACAAGAGTGAAACTCCATCTAAAAAAAAAAAAAGCCAGGAGAAGGTGGGTGCAGTGGCTTATGCCTATAGTCCCAGCACCTTGGGAGGCCAAGGCAGGAGGATTGCTTGAGGCCAGAAGTTTGAGACCACCCTGGGCAACACAGTGAGACTACATTTCTTCAAAAAGGAAAAAATGTTAGTCAATAGGGTAGCAAGCACCTATAGTCCCAGCTACTTGAGGGGTCTGAGGCAAGAGGTTCACTTGAGCCCAGGAGTTTGAGGCTGCAGCAAGCTATGATTGTGCCACTGAACTCGAGCCTGGGCAACAGAGCAAGACCCTGTCTCAAAAAAAAAAAAAAAAAAAAAAAGACTGGGTGGTGACTCACGCCTGTAATCCCAGCACTTTGGAAGGCCAAGGCGGGTGGATCACCTGAGGTCAGGAGTTTGAGACCAGCCTGGCCAACATGTTGAAACCTCATCTCTATTAAAAATACAAAAAATTAGCCAAGCATGGTGGTGGGTGCCTGTAATCCCAGCTACTAGGAAGGCTGAGGCAGGAGAATCGCTTGAACCCAGGAGGCGGAGGTTGCAGTGAGCTGAGACCACGCCATTGTACTCCAGCTTGGGCAACAAGAACAAAACTTCATCCCAAAAAAGAAAAAGAAAAAGCCAGCAAGTCCCTGGCCTTTCCCAAGCCACAGGGCACCAGGTCAGGAGTATATGGGGCCATTCAATCTCCCCCTGATGCTTTCTCCTACCACAGGGCCTTTGGACATGCGGTTCCCTCCCCGCACACTGCCTAGTTAATGCCTCCTCATGTCCTCAGACCTCCTGGCTAAAAGCTCAAACAGAACCCCACTCCTCTTTTTCGTAGGATGATTTTCATTAGGCATTGCTTGTGGTGACAGTTTGACTCACCCCCTTAACTCTCACCACATCTGCCACGCTTACCGTGGTACCCATGGCCCTATTTCACAGGTACAGAGACTGAGCTTCTGAGGCTGGTAACAGCCTGAGCCAGGATTTGAACCCTTATCCATCTGCACCCAAGGCCTCTTGCCCTTAACCACCACACTATCCTGGCTTCCTGAAGATAGTGTGTTCCAGGAGAGGGCTGAGCAACAGCATTGCACTGGGGGGCTCCTGGAATGTCTCCTAGAGGAGGTGGCATTTCGGCTGGGCCTCTAAGGTAGAAATGAGAGGAGGACATTCTGGGTAGAGGTAACCACCCAAAGAAACTCACAGAGGTCAGAGAGAGGAGAAATGTCATGAAGGCAGCATACTTAAAAAGACTGAGGGTAGGCTGGGCACAGTGGTTCACGCCTCTAATCCCAGTACTTTGGGAGGCCGAGGCGGGCAGATCATAAGGTCAGGAGATCGAGACCATCCTGGCCAACAGAGTGAAACCCTCGTCTCTGCTAAAAACACAAAAATTAGCTGTGCATGGTGGCGTGTGCCTCTAATCCCAGCTACTCGGGAGGCTGAGGCAAGAGAATTGCTTGAACCAGGGAGTTGGAGGTTGCAGTGAGCCAAGATCACACCACCGTACTCCAGCCTGGTGATAGAGCAAGATTCGGTCTCAAAAAAAAAAAAAAAAAAAAAAAAAAAAAAAAATTGAGAGTAGGTCACCAAGAACTTCGGGCCATGCTGGGGGCTTTGGGCCATCCCCTCTCAGTGGTGGGGAGCCATGGAAAGTTTGAAAGGAAGAGACCAATGTGATTCCTCCTGTGCCTGGAAGATAACCCTGGGTCCTGATCTGAAGAATGACCTGGGAATAGCAGACATTCAGAGCAGGGAAACTGGTCTGATGGCTGTTGCAAAGATTCATGGTGGGTGTGAGAGTGGACCTTGCAGGAGCAAGCCATGGGCAGGGAGAGGTCAGTGCCTTACCTTTGCTCCACACCAGATCTCTGTCAGCGAGCTCACTCAGGGAGCATAAAGGGCTGGGTATTGCTTGGTGCCTGGTCTGTGGACATTATGTTTTACCTGTAAATTACAAAGTCATTACAGCTAATTGTTTTGAGAATTTCAAATCACTCTGATGCAGGGCAAGCAAGCTCTAAAGTGGGGCTTAGCCTTTGAGGGTTCTTGACTTTGCCCAGGAAAGAATTAACGGGCAAGCTGGAGGTAGAAGAAAACAGCTTTATTAAAGAGGCAGTGTTGCAGCTACTCAACTGCCCCTGCAGAGTGGGGCTAACCCTTAGGCAGGGAGTAGCAGCTCGGGGCAGTTTTGCAGTCACATTTATACCTACTTTTAATAACATGCAGATCAAGGGGTGGTTTATGCAGAAATTTCTAGGGAAGGGGTAGTAACTTTTGGGTCATGGGGTCATTGCCATGGAAAAGGGCAGTAACTCCCAAATCTTGTTATGGCAATGGTGAACTCATGTGGCATACTGGTGGTCACGTCTAATGGAAAGCTGCTTCCACCCCGGCCCTGTTTTAGCTTGTCCTCAATTTGGTCCAGTGTCCAAGCCCTGCCCCTGAAGTTGAATCCTGCCTCCTACCTCACCTTGAACAGCAAATGCAGAAATCCAATGGTCCCCAAAATTAGTACTACACTAATATTTAAACCTATTCCTAAACATCCCACCTGAAATTAATCTGTGGATTGATTCTTTCTGTTCTTGCTTTTATATCCTCCTAGAGTGTAGTCACGTGGTTACAGCATAGGGTTACAGCTGCACACTTTGACATCTTCTTTGAGTTTCAAAATTAGCAGTTTACTATTTTGTTGGAGTTGTTATCTGAATAGGCCCAAATGAAACTATAAAATTGGCATTAGACATTTCTTGGTATTACAACTCCAGGTTATTAACCAATTAACTCTACATTGCAGGGGACATGGAGCCCAGAAGCAGATTGCCGAGACCACGTTACTGCACTCCAGCCTGGGCAACAGAGTAAGACTTTGTCTCAAAAAAAAAAAAAAAAAAGGCTGGGCGTGATGGGTCACACCTGTAATCCCAGCAAGTTGGGAGGGTGAGGTGGGCAGATCACGAGGTCAGGAGATCAAGACCATCCTGGCTAACATGGTAAAACCCCATCTCTAGTAAAAATACAAAAACTTAGCTGAGTATGGTGGCATGAGCATGTTGTCCCAGCTACTCAGGAGGCTGAGGCAGGAGAATAGTTTGAACCTGGTAGGCAGCAGTTGCAGTGAGTTGATATCGCGCCACTGCAGCCTGGGCAGCAGATGGAGACTCTGCCTCAAAAAAAAAAGAAAAAAGAAAGAAAGAAAGAGCCTAGCACCCTGGAGTTCCTGTGTCTTCCCATCCCTGGTCACCCTGTTGGGACAGTATCAGGACACAGACCCTAAGAGGCTCAGTCTGCTCCTTTTGACAGAATGCACTCAGTGACAGGGTACAGAAAGACGGGAAGGAAGGGGCCCTCGGAGGGCAAGGTTAATCTCAGGAGTGAGGCAGAGGGGAGGCGGGATGAAGGGCTGGATGGAAAACACTTGAGGAGGCAAGAGTCATAGGGTGATCCTCCTAGCCCCGGGAGAGTCACACCAGTCTCCCCCTGTCCTTGGAAAGGGGACTAGGAGTTCCCTGAAGCCTGAACTGTGGGAGGCTCAGCCACAAAGGTCTGCTATGGTGGTTAGGCTGGCCCAGGAAACTGCTGCCGGCTGAGCACCGGCTGTGGGACCTGAGGGTCTGGCTCTCAGTGGCGTCCTTGGCACCCAGCCTGAGGCCAAGGCCCAAGTGGCTGTGGGTCAGACGGGAGGCCCTGGGGGGTGTGGTGCAGAAGACAAATCCCTTAGCAGAGCGTCCTGCAATTCATCAGAGCCTCATGCTCAGCTGAGCCACAGGAATTTGACATCACTCATTCATTCATTCACTCATTCATTAATTCATTCGTGATGCAATAGCTACTCCATGCTGTGCACCAGCCCAGAGCTTGAGGTTGTTAGTGGAGAACTCTAGGTGGTAAATGTCAGGAAGCCCTGTGTGAACCACCAAGGCTTCATCTAGCAAGAGACTTTTCAGGCCAGCAACCCACCTAGCTCCTGATCAAGGGCCTATCTGTTCTTCCAGAGCAGAGACCCAGCCTCCCCCTCCCTTTAGTGGGGGATGCCACTAAGCTGGAATATGCACAAGGGGCTGCCTGCCGGGCTGCTAGAGTCATCATCACCATGGCCAAGGTCACCCCCACCCATGGAATGTATATACTGAGAGCTGAAGACAGTTTACCTGATGTCCAGGGCCCACGTGGGCGGCTGCTGTCTGTGTCACTGCTCCACAGTGCTTATTGAACTTCGATGGATCCTACACCATGGATTCAGTATCATGCCAGTGATTCTCCCACGTGCGCACACCATTCAAAGGGAAGAGTCTGGCTGGGCGTGGACTACTGTGGGAGAACGAGGTGGGAGCCCGAGGTGGGAGCATCATTTGAGACCACGAGTTAGAAACCAGCCTGGGCAACAAACAGAGTGAGACCCTGTCTCTACAAAAAATTAAAAAATTTACTGGGGCTGGGAGCAGTGGCTTTTGTCTGTGTTGCCAGCACCTTGGGAGGCTGAGGCAGGCAGATCACGAGGTCAGGAGTTTGAGACCAGGCTGGCCCACATGAGGAAATCTTGTCTCTACTAAAAATATAAAAATTAGCCGGGTGTGGTGGTACGTGCTTGTAGTCCGAGCTACTCAGGAGACTGAGGCAGGAGAATCACTTGAAACCGGGAGGCAGAGGGTGCAGTGAGCCAAGATGGCATCATTGCACTCCAGCCTGGATGACGGATGGAAAAAGATTCCGTCTCAAAAAAAAAAAAAAAAGAAAAAAGAAAATTAACTGGGCATGGTTGTGTGCGCCTGTAGTCCCAACTATTTGGTAAGCTGAGGTGGGAGGATTGCTTGAGCCCAGGAGTTTGAGGCTGCAGTGAGCTATGATCATGCTAGCTACTGCACTCCAGCCTGGGTGACAGAGCAAGGCCCTGTTTCTAAAAAATTAAAATTAAAATTAAAAAAAGGAAGAGTCTATGGAAAGTCATATAACATCACAAGCTAATGGCAGTGGAAGCCAGTAGGTACGGAACCAGCAGAGGCTACACAAAGGCCACAGAGACACACGCCCTGAATCTGGAGCCCTGAATCTGGACGAGGGGTCTCTGCAGGGTGGGTGAGGAGCCAGCCTCACATTGCCTGGAAAGAGCAGGCACCCTTGGGACTATCCAGAAACAGGGCAGGTGGGAAGGCTGAATTCTGGGGCAGGCGTAAGGGAGTCTCTGAGGCTGCATGCAAGAGACCAGGGGCAGGGCTGGCCCACACTGCCGGTGGAGCTGGCAGCCAGGTGGGAGGAGATCAGGGAGGACACTGGGCCCCGAGTGCACCTTGAGGTCAGAACTGGGGGCATCTCACCGGGGCCTGTAGGGCAGCCAGGGCAAGCACAGGAGGGTGAGAGCAAGATGCATATAGGAAGCTTGTGGGACAGGGCAGCGCGGCTCCCTGGTGGGCTCCAACACAGTTATCAGCTCCCAATAGTGGTTGCCTTCCCCCAGAGGCTTGCTGGTGCCTGTGGAATCTCCTTTATCCTTATAGCAACCACTGTACGAGGCATATACTCTCTCACCCATTTGCCATGAGGAAACAGAGGCTCAGAGAGGTCTGATCTCCAGCCAAAACCACAAAGTGAGTGCCAGAAGCAGCCTGTCTTATGTCACACACCAGGCCCCTTTCTTCCTCTCCTTTCCGCTTCCCTTCCCTTCCCCTTCCCTTCCCCTTCCTTTCCCTTCCCTTTTTCTTTCTCTCCCATTTCTCTTTCTCTTTCTTTTCCTTCCTTCCGCCCTTCTTTCCTCCCTCCCTCCCTTCCTTCCTCCCTTCCTTCCTTTCTCCCTCTTCCCCTTCCCTTCCCTTTCATTCTCTCCCCTCCCCTCGCTTCCCCTCCCCTCAACTCCCCTCCCCTTCCCCTCCCCTTCCCCTCCTCTCCTCTCATTTCCTTCCTTCTTTCTTTCCTTTCCTTCCTTTTTTCTTCCCTTCCCCTTCTCTTCCCTTTCCCTTTTCTTTTCTTCTACCGAGACAGAGAATTCCTGGGCCCCAGTGATTTTCCCGCCTCAGCCTCCCGAAGAACTGGAATTACGGGTGTGAGATTCACCACACCCAGCCAACCATGCCTGTTTCGTGTTCATGAAAAGATGCTCAGCATCACTTGTCATTGAAGCAATGTAAATTAAAACCACATTAACCACAGACCATTCGAATCATTAATATCAGAATAACTGACAGCACCAGGCAAGGATGGGAAGCAACTAGAATGCCCACATGCTGCTTGTGGGAAAATGGTGCAACCTCTGTGCAAAACAGCTTGTCAGTTTCCCATGACATTAAACGTACCCTTCCCATAGGTCCCCAGAGGGATTCTACTCCTGGGTATTGATACCCTAGAGAAGTGATCACAAAAAATCTGTACGTGAATGCTGATAAAAGCTTCATTCATCATCACCCCTAAACTGGAAGCAACTCAGAAAGCCTTTAACAAGGGAAGGGATGAACACAGCATGGTCCATCCATACAGTGGTATATTACTCAGCAACTAAAAGCAACTAAATAATATTAACACATGCAACAAAGTGAATGAATCTCAGAGGCATTATGCCGACTAAAGAAAGCCAGAATCAAAGGGCTGGATATTGCACAATTCCACTTATATGGCATTCTGGAAAAAATCACAAGTGTAGGGACCAACAGATCTGTGGCTGCCGGGGGAGGGGCTGGGGGAGAGCAAGGCTTGCTGAATGGCTGTGTTTCCATTTTTGGACAGGATTCCTGCAAAGTAGGCAATTAGGGAAGTACTTTGGCTGTCACCTGGGACTGCCACATGGAGAACAAGCTGGGACAACATACGAGTGACAGGATTCTTAGAATCTCAGCTGATGGCATAGCCAGATCCAAAGAGGCTTGATCACAGGACAAAGTTCTAGTAGGACTGTGAGCTGACCTCGTGTGAGGCTCAGTCTGACATCTTTTTTTTTTTTTGAGACAGGGTCTTGCTTTGTTGCCCAGGCTGGAGTGCAGTGGTGCGATCTCAACTCACGGCAACCTCTGCCTCCTGGATCCCAGAGATTCTCCCACCTCAGCCTCCCAAGTAGCTGCAGGCACTTGCCACCACACGCGGCTAATTTTTGTATGTTTTTTAGGGACAGGATTTTGCCATGTTGCCCAGGTTGGTCTCGAACTCCTGGCCTCAAGCAATCCACATGCCTCAGCCTCCCAAAGTGCTAAGATTACAGGTGTAAGCCACTGCTCCCGGCCAGTCTGAAATCTTAATCAAGAGATTGGATGAAGATCCAGAGCTTAAGCAGATTGTCAGGTGCTGTAACAGTGGGAGGGAACGTGCATGTGGAAGACAGAATGGAGAGTTGAAAATTGTTTTTAGACAGGAAATCGTGAGGTTGGAGTTCCGTTCAGAGCAGCATTGCCAACTGCCTGCTAGGGAACTGTTTGAGCCATGTCTTCTATCTTCTGCATGCTTCAACGTCTGAGGTTTTACTGACCCTGGAGGGCCTGGCTCTCCTAGAGATATAGCAGCTTGCCCACAAATGCACTTTTGGAATGCAAACCAACTGATATAAACCATGGTCCAACCACCTCCTTTATCAGACTCTCACACTCCAGGCCACTAGCCTCCTGCTGTAATCACCCCAGGGCAAGATACCAGACAGCTAATGACAGCCCCAATTCCACGGAGCCTGCTGAAATTATTCAAACTAGGAAATCTTAATTAAGCTTGCTTACCCTGCCTCGCCAGTTCCTTCCTGTAGGAACCATTATAAAAGGAAAGTTACTTTGCCTGGAGTTTTTCCCTCTCATCTGGGTCATGTTCGGCCCTGATGCCTTCCTGGGAACTCCTCCTCCTCCCCTCCATGGCACAGTGTCCCTTCCTCTTGGGAACTGTGAGAAATAAACTATCTTTTCAATGGTAATTATTTCCTGATCTGTCAGCTATACTATATATCAAATTTTCTGTTAATGCTATTTTATTTTTTTGAGACAGTCTCACTCTGTTGCCCAGGCTGGAGTGCAGTGGAATGATCTTGGCTCACTGCAACCTCCACCTCTCAAGTTCAAGCGATTCTCCTGCTTCAGCCTCCCAAGTAGGTGGGATTACAGGCATGCACCACCACACCTGGCTAATTTTTGTATTTTTAGTTGAAATGAGGGTTTCACCATGCTG
>PVKV010014233.1:8268-58394 GCA_004027835.1 Alouatta palliata | reverse complement strand
GAAACTCCGTCTCTACTAAAAATACAAAAATTAGCTGGGCATGGTGGCACGTGCCTGTAGTCCCAGCTACTCGGGAGGCTGAGGCAGGAGAATTGCTTGAACCCAGGAGGCGGAGGTTGCGGTGAGCCGAGATCACGCCATTGCACTCCAGCCTGGGTAACAAGAGCGAAACTCCGTCTCAAAAAAAAAAAAAAAAAAATTGTTATAGGGACAGGGTCTCACCATACTGTCCAGGCTGGTCTCGAACTTCTGGACTCAAGTGATCTGCCCACCTCAGCCTCCTAAACTGCTGGGATTACAGACATGAGCCACCATGCCCAGCCCTATTCAACTGATCTCTATAAGCCTGCTGAAGTCCATTCCTGCCACAGAAGTCACATTCTTACCAAAGTCACTTCTCTTGGTTCTTAAACTTTATTTGACAACTGTACTTAGCAAATCATATAATTTGATTAAATATTTGTTTATGCCACTTGTACTTATGTAATTAGGAATTAAACGTTAAATAAGTCAATGAAATGTGAGTCTAAAAAGATTATTATTCCTTTGAAAATATAATTGAATGCTTTGGAAAACTCCATAAAGGCTAGTCACAAAAATAAAAATATTCTGTTGAATTATGTGTGGACAACTATAAAAGTTTGGGTAGGGTAGTATAAAACTAGAAGGACTTCGAACTTAGACTGCACTAATATTATAAGTAAGTGCTCACAAGCATCTTCTTTAAAGTGACTTGTATCACTTTAAAGAAACCCAAGCTAGAAATCGTAGATTATGCATCATGGATGTGATTTATGCAAGACAGATCTGGAACTCCAATCAGAGTTTCAAGGCACAAAGGAAACAAAGAACGTAGCTCTAAAGATAATGATTGCCAATGAATGTGGACTTACATACTTTAAGTTCAAAATAAAAAAGTATATAGTATTTATGTATTTTAATAATACATCCCATGTTGTGGCTTGCTCCTGCAGCCACAACTACTCAGGAGGCTGAAGTGGGAAGATCACTTGAGCCCAGCAGTTGGGGGCTGCAATGAGCTATGACTGTGCCACTGCACTCCAGCCTAGGTAATAAAGCAAGACCCCGTCTCTAAAAATAAAACAATATAATTAAGTAAAAATAATTTCCGGTTTAAAACTTCTTTTCTTAACCAACAACTGAATTGAATTGCATTTGAAAAAAGACCATATACAATGCCACAAAAACTACTTATTTACCCTCTTTAATCGCATGTGGCACACTTGAGTGGATCATAGGAATACGAGCAACTAGTGTGAAAGGGTGTGGGCTTGTTTTTGCTGGTGCGTGAAAACCGATGATTAAGAAACCTGTGGAAAATCAAAATTCTTTTTCTGTCTTTAATGTATTCAAGCCTTACTCTTTTCAAACATCAACTTCTTGAAAGTTGCCAGTAATGCACTAGAGTTTACGAGGGTAGGGCTGGCTTCGTGGACATCTGAGCTGTGCAGGTGCACAGGGCTTTGTACTCAGAAGGGCCCTCAACTTGTTTTAAAGTTTTTCTGTCACTATCTTGAAATTCTTATTAATCTTATCTTTGCGTTTTGTGAGTGAAGTCTTCTGGGACTATGGAGCATGCGCCTGAGTAGAGGAGATGCCTGTGAGATGTAGTTCTATAATTCCTAGCTATCTCATTTTAACACAGCGTCCACAATGCCTCATGAGTGAGGAATTCAGGTGGACCCACAGTGCATGAGAGTTCAGTGAGCCTAAAAGTGAGTACCAGGTGAGTGCATTATACATACCTATGATCGAGTGAGTGGGGACAAAAGGCCACACTTTGCTTGCTGTTGGAACCAGAACTTGCTTTGAACATAAAAAGAAGTCAATGGCATTCTAAGAAAGGAGCAGCACTAAAGAACCCTGTGAAAGGCAGGATGATGATCTCCCCCTGCTAAAGATACCTACATCCTAATACCTGGAAACTTGAATATCTTAGGTTATATGGCACAAGAGAATTACGGTTACACCACAGATTTAAAAAGGCTAATCAGCTGACTTTGAGATGGGGAGATTACCTTGGGTTATCTGATCATAGACAGTGTAATCACAAGTGTCCTTAAGGAATGGAAGTAGAAGAGAAAGAACTGGATAGGTGGCAGCCAGAGTAGAATTTGGCCTGATCATGTTGACTTTGAAGATGGAGGAAGGAACCACAAACCATGCAATAAGGGTGGCCTCTGAAAGCTGGAGAATGAAAGGGAATGGATTCTTCCCTGGAGTCTCTAGAAAGAATACAGCTTGCTGACACCTTGTGTTGAACCCAGAGAAACTCATTTCAGACTTCTGACCTCTAGAACTCTCAGATTATGCATTTGTGTTATTTTGAACCAATAAGTTGGGGTAATTTGATACAGCAGCCATAGGAAACAAATATAAACCTTATAATATCTTTTCTTTTTCTTTTTTTAAATTGTGCTTTAGATTCTGGGATACATGTGCAGATAGTGCAGGATTGTTGTATAGGTACACACGTGGCAATGTGGTTTGCTGCCTCCATCCCCCCGTCACCTACATCTGGTATTTCTCCCCATGTTATCCCTCCCCGACCCCCCCAACCCCCCCCACTGTCCCTCCCTTGACCCTGCAACAGACCCCAGTGTGTGATGCTCCCCTTCCTGTGTCCATGTGTTCTCATTGTTCAACACCTGCCTGTGAGTGAGAACATGCGGTGTTTGATTTTCTGTTCTTGTGTCAGTTTGCTGAGAATGATGGTTTCCAGATTCATCCATGTCCCTACAAAGGACACAAACTCATCGTTTCTTATGGCTGTATAGTATTCCATGGTGTATATGTGCCACATTTTCCTTGTCCAGTCTATTGTCGATGGGCATTTGGGTTGGTTCCAGGTCTTTGCTATTGTAAACAGTGCTGCTATGAACATATGTGTGCATGTGTCCTTATAACAGAATGATTTATAATCCTTTGAGTATATACCCAATAATGGGATTGTTGAGTCAAATGGCATTTCTATTTATTTATTTTTTAATTAATTTTTAAATTGCATTTTAGGTTTTGGGGTACATATGAAGAACATGCAAGATTGTTGCATAGGTACACAAATGGCAGTGTGATTTGCTGCCTTCCTCCCCATCACCTATATCTGGCATTTCTCCCCATGCTATCTCTCCCCAACTCCCCATTCCCCATGAAGAAGCACCACACTGTCTTCCACAATGGTTGAACTAGTTTACACTCCCACCAACAGTATAAAAGTGTTCCTATTTCTCCACATCCTCTCCAGCATCTGTTGTCTCCAGATTTTTTAATGATCGCCATTCTAACTGGCATGAGGTGGTATCTCAATGTGGTTTTGTTTTGCATTTCTCTAATAATCAGTGATGATGAGCGTTTTTTCATGTTTGTTGGCCTCATGTATGTGTTCTTTTGAAAAGTGTTCATATCCTTTTCCCACTTTTGGATGAGTTTTTTTCTTGTAAATCTGTTTTAGTTCTTTATAGATTCTGGATATTAGCCCTATAATATCTTTTCTTTCTCATGCCACCTCCCTGTATTAGCCAACTATTTGTGCTGAAAATGATGATACAGAAAATAAAGGAAAGGTAGGATAACCCGTAGTTCTTTTCAGTTCTTCCTTCCTCATTAGTAAGCTGAAGTTAGTGTCCACAGAGTTCAAGCATATCAAGAAGTAAAATAAAAAGACTTACATTACTTTTGTGAAGCATTTCCACTGTTCTGGTGAGAATGGGATACATAGGCATGTATGAGCTGTGGAATCCAGGTGGTGTAATTTTGGTGATTCTGCAGGTGAGATAAAGGCTTTTATGTTTGCTCTTATGTTTGCATTTAAAGCTAGAATTGCAGAACATAAAGATGAGTGGTGAGATTTGTGCTAAAACTTAAAATTTAATATTTCTTTTCTTAGAACATTAAATAGTGATATGGTTTGGCTCTGTCTCTCCACCCAAATCTCATCTTGAATTGTACACCCATAATTCCCATGTGTTATGGGAGTGACTTGGTGGGAGACAATTTGAATCATGGAGGTGGTTTCCCCCATACTGTTCTGATGGTAGTAAATGAGTCTTTATGAGATCGGTTGATTTTTATCAGGGGTTTCCCCACTTTTGCATCTTCCTCATTTTCTCTTGCCATTGCCATGTAAGAAGTGTTTACCTCCCACTATGATTCTGAGGCTTCCCTAGCCATGTGGAACTGTAAGTCCAATTAAACCTCTTTTACTTCCTAATCTCATGTATGTCTTTATCAGCAGCATGAAAACCAACTAATGCGGTAAATTGATACCAGCAGAGTGGGTGTTGTTGAAAAGATGCTCAAAAATGTGGAAGCATTGGAACTGGGTAACAGGCAGAGGTTGGAACAGCTTGGAGGGCTTCAGAAGAAAAGAAAATGTGGGAAAGTTTGGAACTTCCTCGAAACTAGTTGAATGGCTTTGACCAAAAGCCTGATGGCAATATGGACAATAAGGTCCAGGCTAAGGTAGTCTCAGATGGAGATGAGGAACTTGGGAACTGAAGGAAAGATGAATTTTTTTATGTTTTAGCAAAGAGACTAGCAGTATTTTGCCCCTGCCCTAGGGATTTGTGGAACTTTGAACTTGAGAGAGATGATTCAGGGTATCCGGTAGAAGAAATTTTTAAGCAGCAAAGCATTCAAGAGGGAACTTGGGTGCTGTGAAAGGCATTCAGTTTTATAAGGAAAGCAGAGCATAAAAGTTCAGAAAATTTGCAGCCTAATAATGTGAAAGAAAATAAAGGCACATTTTCTGAGGAGAAATTCAAGCTGGCTACAGAAATTTGCATAAATAATGAGAAGCTGAATGTTAATCCCTAAGATAGTGGGGAAAATGTCTCCAGGGCATCTCAGAGGTCTTCATGGGAGCCCCTCCAATCACAGGCCTCGAGGCCTAGGAGAAAATAATTTCGTGGGCCAGGTCTAGGGTCTCTGTGCTGAGTGCAGCCTAAGGACTTGGTGCCCTGTGTCCCAGCTGCTCTAGCCATGGCTGAACAGGTCCAGCATAGAGTTTAGGTACGGGCCCCCAAACCTTGGCAGTTTATATGTGGTGTTGAGCCTACAAGTGAACAGAAGTCAAAAACTGGGGTTTGGGGACCTCCTCCTAGATTTCAAAACCTGTATGGAAATGCCTGGATGCCCAGGCAGAGGTTGGCTACAGAGGTGGGGCGCTCATGGAGAGCCTCTACTAGGGTAATGCAAAAGGCAGCTGTGGGGTTGGAGCCCCCAAACAGAGTCCCTGCTGGGGCACTGCCTAGTGGAGCTGTGAGAGAGGAGTACAGTATTCCAGACCCCCGAATGGTAGATTCACTGCCAGGAAAAGCTGCCGACACTCAATATCGGCCTGTGAAAGCAGCTGGGAGGAAAGCTGTACCCTGAAAAGCCACAGGGGCAAAGCTGCCCGAGACCACGGGAACTCACCTCTTTCATTAGTATGACCTGATGTGAGACCTGGAGTCAAAGGAGATCATTTTTGAACTTTAAAATTTGACTGCCCCGCTGGATTTTGGACTTGCTTAGACCCTTGTAACCACTTTGTTTTGGCCAATTCCCATTTGGAATGGCTGTATTTACCCAATATCTGTACCCCCATTGTATCTAGGAAGTAAATAGCTTGCTTTTGATTTTATAGACTCATAGGAAGAAGGAACTTGCCTTGTTTCAGATGAGACTTTTTACTGTGGACTTTTGGATTGGTGCTGAAATAAGACTTTGGGGAATTGTTGGGAAGGCATGATGGGTTTTGAAACGTGAGGACATTAGATTTGGAGGGATCGGGGGTGGAATGATATGGTTCGGCTTGTGTTCTCTCCCAAATCTCATAATTCCCACATGTTGTGGGAGGGACCCGGTGGGAGATAATTTGAATCATGAGGGTGGTTTCCCCTATACTATTCTCATGGTAGTGAATAAGTCTCATGAGATTTGATGGTTTTATGAGGGGTTTCTGCTTTTGCATCTTCCTCATTTTCTCTTGCTGTCACCATATAACAAGTGCCTTTGGCCTCCCACCATGACTCTGAGGCCTCCCCAGCCATGTGGAACTGTAAGTCCAATTAAACCTCCTTTTCTTCCTAGTCTCGGGTATGCCTTTATCAATAGCATGAAAATGGACTAATACAAATAGCAAATTAAAGATACCATAAGAAGCTGAGAGACCACAGAAGAAAGAAAAAGTTTAATATGTTAGTACTATTAGTAGACCTTTTCTCTTGCTTCTTAAACAAGGGTCTCCACTTCTCATTTACATGAGGCCCTGCAATTCATGTAGCTGGCTTTGACCTCGACACCAGGAGCAAAGCTCCTCTCACACTCTCACTTTGGTAATGGCTTCTCTTTGGAAATCCAAGAAGGCATTCAGCTGAAGCCGAAGCACTTTCCTTCCTTCCAAAAGCCCAAGCTCCAGAAATAACCCAAACCTCAACCCAAATCAACACACAGACTAAGATACCCCTCTTCTATTAGAAGAAATAAATGCAATGGAGATAAATGAGTCTAATTGATTACAAAAGACAGATAGCCCAGACTGTTCTCCTGTGAGATTGATGAGAGCTGCTGAAACTGGATGGAAACACTTATTGGAGAAAAAATGCTCTTTTCAGGAGGCATTGGAGGAAATCTTTCTGGTTAACAATGAAACACATATCCCCAGAGATAGAGGTGGTGCCCTGAAGTTCCTGGTAAGTCTCCCAGAAGGCCAGGGTAGAAAAGGAAGCAAGCCATCCGCAAAGCTCACCACAGGGACTGCCCCGATGGATCTGCCCAACCTCTCACCTGCATGGACCTCTTGGGTATTGTCCAGGTGTTTCTGGCCTGAGTTCTCCCCTTGCCCCTTGGTAATTCACTCCCTGAGTCTTTCCTTGAGTGACTCATCCAGTCCCTTTTTGACTCCTTCTCAGGCACAGCCCCCAGACCCCTCATTCCGTGGCATTTGGAGCCCCTTGTTGTGGTATGTTTTGGGCCCTTTCCCAGGTTGTGCCTGAGACCCTTCCCATGTCCTTCCTCAGCTGAGACTTTGCTGGGCCCCTCACATAGAAACTTCGTGGTGACTCCATCAATCTCCCCTAGGTGCTCACCACTCTGGGGCCCTAAACTCAGATGGTTTGATGGTGGATGTCTGTCTGGCTGAGATATCCCCGGCAATTTGCCCTGATGCACCAGTGCCAGAGACTCTAGGATCCTGCAGGCCAGGTCCTTGCAGTGTTGAATGTGCCTCTTTTGAAGGTGATGCTTGGGTTGCATTCCGAGCTCACTGCTGAGAGCGAAATGTCCAGGAAGGAGTCTGGCAAGCAGCCTAGGAGGCAGGCCTGTACTGTGGAGGGTTGGGAGCAGGAGGACTTGAGGAATCCTGAGATTTTTAGACCACAGGGAGGAAACTCCACAAACTGCAGCTTCTTTGGCAACAAGCATCATGTAAGGTGCTCAATTTCAGTCACAGTAATAGACTGTACTTCACCCACTGCCCTAGAGAAGGGTATTCTGAAGATCCTAATCTATGATGGAGAAAGGAGGATGAATGTTGAAATGGGGCATGGGTCTGTAGTACCAGGGACGGATATGGGGGTGGTAACTGGCAGGGCTCCAGCCCAGAGCTGTGGCAAGTCTGTGGAGTGGGAAAGGCTCTGGGAAGGAGAGTGAGTGAGTGGGGACCACTTACTCTCTTTAGGATGGAGGGGGCATGAGCTATCTCATCTGGTTAAGCCAGAGAGGACTCTAGTGGAGAAGAGCTACCAGAGATGAGGACATTCGCCCCTGAGTCTCACTGTGCAGGTGGAGGACACCCTGAAAAGCTGGCTCCACACCTGCCACGCAGGGTGCCCCATGGCTGTGGGATGTGGAGGCAGCCAAAGCCTGTGCCGCTTCTCTCGTTTCCTTTGCTGCTCCTGCAGCTTTGGACACCTGTGTTGTCCTGCTTGTCAACAAGTGACTCTCAGGCATTCCCAGTCTTCATTTGGTAGTCTGATATCAGGAGTTTTGGAAACGAGCCCCACTTTATGCATTTTCCTCCAAAATCCAGAGTGCCTTTGCTGGATAACTTCTCTCCAGGAGCTCCTGGACATCACGAGGGGAAGTCTAACAGCTTCCAGATGCTTGCTTGCAGGGCCTCCCAGAGAAGAGGCCTCTGGTGAGTGGCTAGAAGTGAGCTCTTGCAGGAGAATGGAGAGGAAGAAGGGGGTGGAACGTGTCTGTGCCAGACACTGACTCCGACTCCAGGGGACCATACAAGGGGCAGGCTGGGTGGTCCATGCCTGAGACTGTAGGGAAGAAGGGACCACCCAGCTGGGCTCCCTGGAGAGCAGCACTCAGGACAGGGCACAGTAGAATTGTAATTGAGTAGCAGGAATCAGAGTTAAAGTGGTGTCTGCCCAAAAAGGAGCAGAGAGAGTGATGAGTGCAGATCACAGTCCAATGAATCAGTGGGATTCATGGGGTACCTCAAAGTAAATAGGAGATTGATATCCTGATGGAGAAAGCGTCAGGTGGAGAGCTTGGGTCAGGGACCAAGAGAGGTTTGGTTGGGTAATGGAATCCAGTGTCTAAGTGTGCTTGAAGCTTGAAAGGGAAGGTCAGTTATTTCCTGGTTTATATCATGCACCAATCACAGTGCAAGACATACAACAGACACTTAATAAGGACGTGCTGAAAAACCAGGGAACAAATGAATTCTTAAACTGATAAAAATGAGCCTGGAATAGTGTCATAAGATACTTTTTTCTTTGTTTTTCTTTTTCTTTTCTTTTTTTTTTTTAAGACATAGTCTCACTCTGTTGCCCAGGCTGAAGTGCAGTAGTGCAATCTCAGCTGACTGCAACCTCCACCTCCCAGGCTCAAGAAATTGTCATGCCTCGTCGTCCCAAGTAGCTGAGACTACAGATGCCTGCTACCACACATGGCTAATTTTTGTATTTTAGCAGAGATGGGGTTTTGCCATGTTGGCAAGGCTGGTCTTGAACTCCTGGCCCAAGTGATCCTCCCACCTTCACCTCCCAAAGTGCTGGGATTATAGGTGTGAGCCACCCTGCCCAGCCTTTTCTTTTCTTTTCTTTTTTAATCTTTTTTCTTTCTTTAATCTTCTTTCTTTTCTTTTCTCTTTCTTTCTTTTCTCTTTTTTCTTTTCTTTTCTTTTCTTTTTTCTTTTTTTTTTTTTTTTGAGACGGGGTCTCACTGTGTTGCCCAGGCTGGAGTGCAATGGGATGATCACAGCTTACTGCACTCTCAACCTCCTGGCCTCAAGAGATCCTCCTACCACCTTCCCGAGTAGTTAGGACTGCAGGCATGCACCATCATGCCTGGTACTTTTAAAAACTTTTTATAGAGACAGGATCTCACCATGTTGCCCAGGCTGTTAAGATACTTTTCTTTAGACATTTGGAAATAAA
Source organism: Alouatta palliata (assembly GCA_004027835.1). Classification (NCBI taxonomy): domain Eukaryota; kingdom Metazoa; phylum Chordata; class Mammalia; order Primates; family Atelidae; genus Alouatta; species Alouatta palliata. The sequence continues at coordinate 48,999 of PVKV010014233.1, read as the reverse complement.
TTCTAGTTCCACACATATAGTTTGTTTTCTGAATAGTGTCATTAAAAATTTTTATAAACACTTTTATTCATCTTATTCTTTTCCCCACCATATCTTTCATCCATTCAGTTCTGCCCCAGCCTCTGCCACCCAAGCAATAAATTTTTTGTTAGGTTCTTGCGTATTTTCCAGAGTTTTTAATGTAAAAGTAAACAAACTGAAATACTTAAGTTTTTGCTCCTTCTGTACAAAGGATATCACATTATCTGTATTGTTTTACATGCCTTTCTGACTTGATAATAGATATTAGAAATATTTCTTTATTATTTAATAGAGAATGCCCTCATTCTTTTTGCCCAAACTGCATAGCGTTAATGGACATTTGTTTTTCCCCATCTTTTGTATTGTTTAAGTGATGCCATAATGAATAACTTCATGTATACATTATTTTGCAAGTTTCCTTGTAGAATAAGTCTCCATCAATGACACTGATGACTGAAAGGCTATATGCATTTGTAACTTTTATGGTTATTGCCAAGATTCCCTTCACGTACCTTGTACCAATTTACATTCATACCAGAAATACATAAGTACCTACTTCCTCATAGCCTTGCCAACAAAGTGTGTCATTAAACTTTGTAGATATTTGTCATTCTGAGGGTAAAAAAATGATACACACACATCCATAATTGCTCATACACACTGAGATCTCTGTTAAGTGAAATCACCCAAGATAATGTAGTGTCTTGCTCCAGCAAAAGAAATGGTAAGCCTAATTGTTTGAGGCCTACTCTTTGGAGATGGGTAATGAATGACATGATGTATCCAAATCATCTGTAGACCTAAGCATTGTGTCCTACAAATTCAGAAAAAAATAAACCGCCTGTCTGGTGGTGAGAACTCCTGGAAAGTAGCAAGGAAAACCATCTCTGGTACTCAGTTCTGCAACACTGTCTATTGCTTTCACCATAAACGTCTAATGTGAATCTGTGTCTATCAGCACAGCCCTACATTTTCAGATGAGGTTAATCAATGTCATCATAAAAGGCCACACATGAGGAAGGAGAAGCTGTGTAAAAAGTAAACCAAAGCGGATTGGTGCATTTTCAGACGGTGAGCAAAATTTGCGTCTGTAATTTTATTCAGCAGCTCCCAGATAGAGTATAGATTTCCATTTTTGTTTATTTTGCCATAGATCATGCTTTTGGTTAACTTAGCCCTGATAAAACTTTCCTTAATGATTCTGGCCCATCAACACTATTTTGGGTTTACAAATGTGTAGGAAACTGCTGACATTTTTTAAATAACTCCATTTAATTATTCTCCACTTCCAACTGTGTCCCACCACTCTAAATAAAGGAGCTTTTGAAATTTGAAATTAAGTTGTTTTCTACAGTAACCCTAGTCCCAAGTTCCCCCCAAAATTCAAGCTCTATTGAAATTATAATAATAATTAACCCAATATCAAGCCATTACTAAGTATCATGCTCTTGTGTAAAATTATTAATCCCTACTGCATTTGACGAGATAGTCATTGTTATCTTCATTTTAAGATAAGAAACTGAGGTTAAATTACTATGCTAATATTTCTTACCTAGACATTTAGAGCCTGGTTTTGAATGCAGATAAGTCTTGTTCCAGAAACTGGAAAGTTAAAAAGTAAAAGAGATAGTATATTGCTTCAGGTCAAGTAACTGCTTGATTTCATTCAAGTTTCGTTTAGCTGTCTCAGATCTCTTCCCCCAACCCAAAACATTTTGATAATTTTAAAGGCACTAATTTAATCCTACCACTATAAAACATTTTTTTATCACTTTTCTATTTTCTCTTTCAGCCTTTGAACAGACACATATTTTATGTTGTTGTAATTATAGCATCATAATAACATTTTATATTTTGGTTTTTCAATTAATAGTATATCATAAATGTTTTCCATGCTGTTACACAGTATTCATAATTATTTTTAATGACTTTATAATATTCTATGCAGTTAACCTACCACATTGATTTAAATATTCCCTTACTGAATTCACAACTTTATTTAAATTCTGCAGTCATAAGTAATACAGCAATAAATATTTTAATGCTTATAGTTTTATGCCTCAATTTGAATTACTTCCATAGGATAAATTTCTAGAAGTGAGTATAAGACCATCGTATATGTCTGTACCAATTTCTGCTATGGCAGTGAATGAGCATACCATTTTCCCCACAACCTCACTAGCAATAACAATGAACTACTTTGAAATGGTCCAGTTAATTTAGCAGAACATAATGCTATCTGGGTGTGAATTTATTTAACTGTATTTTGTTACTAAGATGAAGTATAATTCCTTTTAGAAATAAGAAGACATACATAAAACAATAAACAAATGCATCTTCTAGCTTATATCACTCAGATTATATTTCCCCCCAACCTAAACACTTAAGCTAGGTCCTAAAAGTACTGAGTTCAATCTGGGAGAAATGGGTAGCCATTATGTTTAGTGAGCTTTGTCTCAGGTTTCTGATTAGGCTCCAAATAGAAAACAGTTTTCATCACTTTCATCATTAGACAGTGACGCATTATGCTCTGACCTGGGTAACCTTGGCCCAGTGCCCCCTAAAGACTTGGACTGTTTTCTTTGCCAAGATCTCAATGCCCATTGAGCAACACCCTCTGTTAAAAGGAACTGAAGAGGTAGGAAATAACGTGGCACAAAGGTAAAACTAGAACTCGTTACCTTCAACTCAATCGAATAAGAAAAGATGCACACAGCTCCAAATGGGCACCAAAGTGAAAATCTACACTTTGCTCCATGAAAAACTATCTACATTGATTTTTTTTCTTGTACCATTATACCTCGCCCTTTAACGTTGTCCCATAAATAGGCTATTTTTTGCTTAGAGTGAGGATTTTTCCATACAGCTCTGATAACCTATTCATCTCTTCCCCTCAGCAAACAAACAGCCTAGGCTTTATCAACAAGCCCACTACAAAGAGAATGCCACATGGGGAGACCTTGGCACTATAATTCAGAAAGACAAAATGCCTTGATACCTACTCCTTAGACTATAGAAATTATTGTATAAATCTGATAGTTTTGTCATTTTGCTCAAAACACATATCACATTATCCAAATTACCTTCTTTACAGGGAATAAATAAACTGCCAAAGGACACCTCTGGACGTTGCAGTACCCATTCAGGGACTGCTTTACATGAAAGGAAGTGGACAGATGAAACTTGTGTCAATGATCATTTTTCTTTTTCACACATCAAATAAAGACATCTCCAGAGCAGTTACTATGGTGTGAAATGCCATTTTCTTGGTAGTTAATGAGTAACGTCTAAGATCTAAAAAGAGAGTTCTTGGAAATCTGAATGCTTTGAAAACCCTTGTGTGCCATAAATCACTACCTTGAATTTTCACAGGGCTTTCACATTTCAAAAGTAGTATGTATGCTAGGGACCAGAGTTGATTTTTTCGTCTCTATATGAATTCTTGTGTTTGTAAGTTGTAGTTTTTTAGAATAGAGTTAGCCCAGAATAGCTTTTGCAGCAATAAAATGTGATTTTATTGAAGGCCTGCTTTATTGCTACTGAACACAATGCATTTATTATCTACTTTTATTTCTCTGAGCAAAGTCTCTGAGCAATAACGAAATCTTTGCAAATCTGTGCATTCCAAAAGTTCACTTCAGTGCACTGAGAGTACCATGGATAGCATATTCACATCCATAAAGAATTCTGAACCCTACAACTGCCTAGTTAGGGTAGATGATATTAATTTCTTTTGTAGATTAAGAGGGCATCCCTCAGCAATGCAACAGGATCAGCCAGAGAGTAAATAGTAGAAGGATTTAAGATTCATAATTCCTTGCCCTTCTTGCTACAGCACTGTGGCTTCAGGGGGAATAATGAGCCCTCTGAGATTACAGACCAAATTTAGGATAGAGCGTTGGAGCCAGTCCGTCTCCGCATTTCATGTCACTGCTGCTTTGAAGCAGGTGTGGATCCAGAGACAACTTTTGAAAACTTCAATCTATTCCTTTGCAGACAACCCTCAGTCCTTCTAAATCGTTCTAGTGTGTCTTTCCACTTACATTTGGATAGCAAGACACAGATAAAGTATGCAAACTAAGTTTATGGGCAAGCTTTAAATACTGTTTTTGCATAACTGAAGGCGGATGGCCAAATAGCAAATATGATAGTCAGTGAAAATATGTAATTCCTAGGAAGAGTTTTGAAAACAAAAAGGCCAGCAAAGATTTGAATTCTCTCAGGTCTGTGCTGGCTTAAATTCATAGATATGTACAAAAAAATCACACTGTTCATTCTAAAATTCTACCCGTACAACAGAATTTGCCGTGTTCAGATTCCTTTTATATTTGAGTAAAAAGATTTATTTGCTAAGTTGCCACATTGACTTATTATAAAAAGACTGGAAATTAGTTTTCTTTTGCCCTTCCCTACCCTCTCCATTCCTTTAATAGTATCATCATAAAATTTCTATGTATATGGGACAAGACATTCAGGAAATTTATCAAAGATGTTTTTATTGGCCGGGCGCGGTGGCTCACGCCTGTGATCCCAGCACTTTGGGAGGCCGAGGCGGGTGGATCACGAGGTCAAGAGATCGAGACCATCCTGGTCAACATGGTGAAACCCCGTCTCTACTAAAAATACAAAAATTAGCTGGGCACGGTGGCACGTGCCTGTAGTCCCAGCTACTCGGGAAGCTGAGGCAGGAGAATTGCTTGAACCCAGGAGGCGGAGGTTGCGGTGAGCCGAGATCGCGCCATTGCACTCCAGCCTGGGTAACAAGAGCGAAACTCCGTCTCAAAAAAAAAAAAAAAAAAAAGATGTTTTTATTATTCTTTGCATAAAATAGACCACAAATGTCATGGGAAAATTGAAATGACAGTAATTTATGATACAGTGTCAATGTTCAGTATGCAATTTCTCACCTGTTTTCATGGGTTTCCTTCTTTTCTACAAACTGTCGAGTAAGAGGAAGGATGAAGATGTGTCATTAGAGAAAACTTATCACAGCAATTAGCAGGTAGGAAAGAAAATGTCCACGTAGAAAGAGAGTGCCCTAACATTTAACAACTAGCAGCAACTTCTGGCAATATGATACTAATTAAACCTTAAGGGCCTGTTTCATCCTTTAGTCGTACACAGACTGTTCTGCCCAGGCAAAATGATAAGTCAGGTGGTTATATGGATGATATAAAACCTTTCTCTTCTGCCCTTGCTTTCTTTCTTTAGGGAAAAAGAGAGAAGGGTTGATTCTGAACTTTTGCTTTGCATAAAGATCCATATTGCTTGAGCAACACATTCATGCATACATGTGTATGTATGAATTCTCATATAGAAAGAACATGCCTATTGTGTCACTTTATTAGTTGTAGAATTGATATTCTGTACATTTGTAACAGCCAAACTGAACGTATCATATGCAGCCTCCCTCACTTATTGTACATATTTTCTTACTAATACGGGAAGAAGGGGGAAGTCGTCATGTGCACTGTCAGAGGTGCATCCTAGGGTTGCAGTTAAAACAATTTTAGTTTTTCTTTCTTTTTTTGGAGACAGAGTCTCTCTGTTGCCCAGGCTGGAGTGCAGTGGTGCCATCTATGCTCACTGCAACCTCTGCCTCCCTGGTTCAAGAGATTCTCCTACCTCAGCCTCTGGAGTAGCTGAAATTACAGGCATGTGTCACCACACCTGGCTAATTTTTGTATTTTTTTATAGAGACAGGATTTCACCATGTTGGCCAGGCTGGTAGTGAACTCCTGACCTCAAGTGATCTGTCCGCCTCAGCTTCCCAAAGTGCTGAGATTACAGGTGTGAGCCACCACAGCCAGACAGTTTTTCTTTTTTTCTTCTAGCATATTGTCCAAAACAACGGCACTGCCGTCAAAGATGGTGATTCTCCTGCAGTGAGACATGATTGTGTCACTGTACTCCAGTCTGGGTGACAGGAGTGAGGCCCTGTCTTGGAACAAAAAGAAAAGATGGTGATTATGAAGGTTTGATAAGATACATGAATTTTTTTCATGTGTGTTGCTTTTTAAAAAATTATTTTGACTAAATATGTATTAATGGAGTTCATAATTCCTTCAGTACTTAAGCTTTTAGACGCTCAACACTGTAACTGGCAGTTCTAGAATATTTTGAGAAGAGAAAAACACCTTTGCTTTTCTTCAACAAAATAAGGAAGAGGGACCCTATCTTCACAGCATGTGAAGATATAATAATATATACTATATAAATAAAATATCTACTATAATACTAATATATAATATATATAATATTTAGGGAAATGGGTTTCTTCATGTGAGAATATTGTTTCCATTTTCACTGATTTTTAAACTGGTGAAAAAAATGCGTATTTTAGAACTATCAATATACCATAAATTATATTACATTGTAGATGACTGGTTGTAATTGTTGAGTAATAATCGAAGCTGACATGTTCAGAATGCCAGACAGGAGCCTTCTATCTGAGCCTTCTACTTCCTGGAGCTTGTATGGGCTGTAATAGTCAGCTTAAATGGAGAAAAAAACATCATTAGTAAGATCAGGGAAGAAGTATCAATGGGATGATATATTGAGGGATTTATAATTTGTGTTCTTCATGAAAATTTGAGCATCACAGAAATTAACACAGGGTGCATTGCTCTTGAAAAGGCAAGACCTTAATCTATGGAAGATGTGGGAAAGCCCCTTTAGCATCTCTCCATGAACACAGAGCATAGATATCTGCCATCAGATAATACGGTTGACTTCAAACTCCAAGTTAAAGTAAATATCCATGATATATTTCGAGTTACTTGAATATTAAGAGGCAACTCTAAATAGTAGGCTCTAATCTTCAGCAATTTGTTTTTACTCTGAATAACTCTGAGTATAGATTAATCTGGTTTGACCTAGGCTGTTGTCCCTACTATTAAGTATTTGAGATGGCATTTCATCATTAACTCCCTGCATATCTCCTCCGGTGTGTGTTAGATGATGTGCACAAAACAGAAGCAATGCTCAAATGGGAAACATGGGATTATTTTAGTAACTAGGAAAGTATTCAGTGTCCTCTCATTGCAAGGCATTTCTGGCAAGTTGTGCTGGAGCATGTGGCCTAATCCAAGAGTCTCAGAATCTGCTCTGCCATCCATAGACAAAGACAGACAGTGTTTTAAAGAACAAGATCTTCATGTTTACCTTACAGAGGAAGAGGGCATGTCATCATGGAGCACCACTCTTTTCTAGGAAGCAGGAATAAAGAGGAGAGCAAAAGAGATACTGTCTTTTCCCTTTACACGTCTTATACTTTGAGCAATAAACACAGAATGAAAGCTTCATCCACTAATGAGCAGGTTTACTCCTGACTGTGCGGGATGTCAGGGTTATAGGGTAGTCTTCCTAATTGCCTCAGGGAAACATTGCTGAGCCCAACTATGGGTCATTGTCACACTCCTTTTTTTCTCTGGACTCAGGTTCCTGAAAATGATATACATCTGTGGTTCTCAGATATGGTCTCCAGATCAGCACATCACCATCATCTGGGAACCGGTTAGGCCTGCAAATGTTAGAGCCCAATCCACGCTTACTGAATAGAAACACTGAAGTTGTACTTATCTGTGGTTTTTTTGTTTTTCCCTTTCCAACTTTTATTTTAGGCCTCAAGGGTACAGGTGCAGGTGTGTTACATGGGTAAATTATATGTTGTAGGGTTTTGGTGTACAGATAATTTCGTCAGTCAGGTAATCAGCATAATTCCTGACAGGTAGTTTTTCATTTGTCATACTCCACCCTCAAGTAGGCCCCAGTGTCTGTTGTTCCCTTCTTTGTGCCCATGTATACTCAGTGTTTAGCTCTCACTTATAGATGAAAACACACAATATTTGGTTTTCTGTTCCTGCTTCAATTTGCTTAGGATAATGGCCTCCGGCTCCATCCGTGTTGCTGCAGAGGACATGATCTCATTCTTTTTTCTGACTGTGCAGTATGCCATGGTGTGTATGTACCACATTTGCTTTATCATGTCCACCAGTGGCGGACATCTAGGTAGACTCCATGTCTTAGCTATTACAAATAATGCTTCCATGAATATACACATCCATGTGTCTTTATGGTTGAATGATTCATATTCCTTTGGATGTATATCCAATAATGAGATTACTGGGTTGAATGATAGTTCTAAGTTCTTTGGGAAATCTCCAGACTGCTTTCCACAGTGGCTGAACTGATTTACATTCTTACCAGCAGTGTGTAAGTGTTCTTTTCTCTCCACAACTTCACCAGCATTTGTTATTTTTTGACTTTTTAATTACAGCCATTATGACTGGCGAGAGATAGTATCTCATTGTGGTTTTGATGTCTATTTCCCCAATGACTAGTGATACTGAAGATTTTTTCACATGCCTGTTGGCCATGTGTGCATTGTCTTTTGAGAAGTATCTGTTCGTGTCTGTTCCTGTCCTTCTCCTGTTTTCCAGTAGGGCTGTTTTTTACTCATTGTTTTGTTTAAGTTTCTTATAGATTCTGGATACTGAGACCTTTGTCAGATACATAGTCTGCAAATATTTTTTCTCATTCTGTGGATTATCTGTTTATTCTATTGATTGATTGTTTTGCTGTGGAGAAGCTCCTTAGTTTAATTAGGTCTGAATATCTTTTTTGTTTTTATTGCAGTTGGCTTTTACAGTCTTCATCTTGGAGTCTTTGCCAGGGCCCATGTCCAGAATGGTATTGCCTAGGTTTTCTTATAAGGTTTTTATAGTTTTAGGTTTACATTTAAGTCTTTAATCCATCTAGAATTGATTTTTGTATATGGTAAAATGTAGAGGTCCAGTTTCAATCTTTTGCATATGTCTAGCCAGTTATTACAGCAACATTTATTGAATAGGGAGTCCTTTCTTCATTGCTTGTGTTTGTCTTCTTTGTCAATGATCAGGTGGTCGTAAGTGTGCGGTCTTATTTCTGGGTTTCCTATTTTTTTCCATTGGTCTGTGTGTCTGTTTTTGTACCAGTACCATGCTGTTTTAGTTACTGTAACCTTGTAGCATCGTTTGAAGTCAAGTAGTGTGATTCCTCCAGCTTCATTCTTTTTGCTTAGGATTGCCTTCGCTATTCAGGCTTTTTTTTTTTTTTTTTTTTGGTTCCAAATGAATTTTAGAATTTTTTTTCTAATTTTGTGAAAAATGTCATTGATAGCTTGATAGGAATAACATTGAATCTGTAAATTGCTTTGGGTAGTATGGCTATTTCAATAGTATTGATTCTTCTTATTGATGAGCATGAAATGTTTTTTATTTGCTTGTGTCATCTCTGACTTTTTGAGCAGTGTTCTGTAATTCTCATTGTAGAGAGCTTTCACCTTCCTGGTTAGCTGTATTCCTAGGTATTTTATTCTTTCTGTGGTATTTTGAATGGGATTGCATTCTCGATTTGGCTTTCAGCTTGGACGTTGTTGTACAGAAATGTTGCTTATTTTTGTACATTTTATAACCTGAAATGTTGCTTAAGTTTGCTTATCAAACCCAGGAGGATTTGGGCAGAGATTATGGGGTTTTGCAGATATAGAATCATATCATCTGTGAAGCAAGATAATTTGACTTCCTATTTTCCTATTTGAATGCCTTTTATTTCTTCCTCTTTATTGCCTGATTGCTCTGGTGAGGACTTCCAATACTATGTTGAATAAGAGTTGTAAGAATAGCTCAAGGGGAATGTTTCCAACTTTTGCCTGTTCGGATGTGATGTAGGCTGTGGGTTTGTCATAGATGGCTCTTATTACTTTGAGGTATGTATCTTCGATGTCTAGTTTGTTGAGGGCAATCTTTGTTTTAATGGCCTTTCAGATAATTCTGAAGTGCACTAAAATTTGAGGAACAGTGTGCTAGAGAAGTGATTCTCAAAAGCAGTGGACAGATGGAACTCCTGGAGATCTTGTTTATTTGTTTTTCATTTGTTTTTTGAGACAAGGTTTTTGCTCTGTTGCCCAGCTGGAGTGCAGCGGCATGATCATGGTTCACTGCAGCCGCAACCTCCCAGGCTCAGGTGATCCTCCCACATCATTCTCTTTAGTACCTGGGACTACAGGTGTGTACCAGCATATTAGGCTAATTTTTGTATTATTATTTTTTTTTTGCAGGTATGGGGTCCCACTATGACATGGTAGTCCCACCACTATGTCAGGCTAAATTTTGTATATATATATTTTTTTCCCGCAGGTACAGGGTCCCAGGCAGGTCTTGAATTCCTGGGTTCAAGTGATACACCTGCCTTGGCCTCCCAAAGTGCTGGGATTACAGACATGAGGCACCAAGACCAGGAATCTTGTTTAAATGCAAACTCTGAGCCAGTAAATGGGGCTCAAAGTTCTGCATTCTAACATGCTCCTGTGTGATACAGTACTGCTGGCCTGTGCACCACACTTAGAGTAGCAAGGCTTTGGGTGTTCTTACTGCTCTTGGTATGTGTAGTCTGGAGAGTTTCAACCTGTAGTGAATATTGTACTTCTCCTCTTTAGAAAGAAGCATTAAGTTACTTTTCTCTTGGTGCCCATTGTAATCACTTCTATTATATTGTTTGGCATATTGTGCTGGAATTATCTGTTTACTTGTCTGCATTCCTCTTTGGTTTATCAATGTGTTGAGAGCAGGAAGCATGTCTGTTTTGCAGCAACTTTAACTTCCTGGCATACAAAAGCCCTTTGATAATGGGCGATATAGCAAGATTCTGATATCTATAGCTATATCCATATAGCTTGTCAACAAGAGACTTATTAAAGCTTCTTGCAAGTAACTTCTCTGTTATTTTTGGCAATCTTCTGAGAGTTGTTTCCTGCCAGTTTATGATGGACTGGTTAAATCCACGAAGCTGAAAGCCTTTATGTACAGCCAAAGTGAGATCAACTTTAGTCTTAAATGGGTATGTGTCTAGTGGAGAGTGGGAGAAAAATAAAGCTGCTTTTGGCCTGGCTCCTGTTGAACTGTGACTAAGAGTTTGTTAACAGCTTTCATTTTTGAGTTGGCAATTGCCAGTTCCCGTAAAAAAACAGGATTCCAGTGTGTAGAGGCCAGTGTTCTATCTTGAAAAGAGGAGTCTCATTTTACCCGTGATAGAAGCTGGAATTCACTTCTACTTCTGTTCAGAAGAATATGGTTAATATGATGAATTATCTCTTTTTTAGCCTGTCTCCCCTTAGTTACTAAATAAAAATGGATACGGATAAAAATTTGGATGTGGCTATGATAAAAATGTGTTTGGATATGGGTAAAAATTTGTACCTAGCCTGTGAAAACAGCCAGTATCATATTCTAAAGCATGCTGGCTATTGAGGGCCTCTCTCCATTGTACCATCTTTCTTGTGTTCCCAAAGGTATTACCTCTAATAGTATGAAGACTGGCAACATTAACGTAATGGCACTGGGACAAGACTAAGGAGGTCTGGTAATATACAATGGAAATGATCTTATCTTCACTAAAAAAAGAAAAAAAAAACCTACTTGAGGAATTGGATTATTTGTCTTTATAAAAAGCAAGTCCCACATTAAAAGTGGCCAGTCAGTAAGAATTTAGTGGAGAATATAAAGTTAAATGAAGTGGCCTAAACTTACCCATCATGAGTTAAATCAAAGTTAAAAGCTTGAAAATACATCTTTGTAGATGTGAATTCTATTTATTCCATTCATAGGCTCCAATGATGCCTGATAAAGATCTCCAAAATTAAGAGCAGTGCCCAAAGTATTATTTACCAAAGACTAAGATGAATGGGACTTTCTTTCACATACTGCAGAGAACAGCAGGACATATTGCATTTTCATTAGATGTTTAATTATTATGGTCCTTACAAAACATTTTCTCTGCAACTTCTAAATTCATTTCACTTGGGATCACAGGAGTTAGTCTATTGGAATGATTTTGAGTAAAGTCCAGATTTAAATTAAGACCATCTGCCTTTCACAGATATAGCAGTAAGTAGGAAATCTATTGTGCTCTCCAGACCACCAGGACTATAAATTGATTTGAAGCTTTGGCCCTGTAGAATGTGTTCCTCTTTGGGCAGCTGTCCAGAAGGAGCAATAAAGAGGAAATTACCTTGTTTTGTAGTCATTCTTCCTCACACCAAAACATTTCACTTTCAAGTTTTTATTTTACAACAAAAATCTTCCATTAATGGGGAAAAATCATCTGATAAATCTTTATTACACTTGTCAATGGATATTTTGCTCCTGGGAGAATTATTAATTATAATATGAACCTGAAAGCATGTATCTAATATCACTATTTGCCCTCATTTCCCTGTTTGTAGGCTTAGAGTAGGCAGCTGAGAACTGAAGAGGTAATCTTCCTTCTGGGGTTTCCAAGCAGGATCTGGAGGGAGAAAGCTCTATCTTCCTTAAAAAATATATAATTTAATTTCTGAGCCAAAGAATGCAAACTTTATCTGCTTATGAAACAAAAGAATACTATCCACAGATACTACCTGGTCCTCATGAGGTTGAAGAACAGGGTGATTAAGTTTGATGTCTCAAAATTGATGGATCATGAAAAAAAATTAGTAGACATCTTATTCTACCTCTTCTAGAAAAGAGTAGAGGCCAGATTGATAATTACTTGAGAGCCAAATAAACTGGTGGCACTGAGTTCTGGAAGACACCATTCATTCATTCATTCTATAAGCCTTGCTGAATAAACAAATGGAGGAATCTCAGATGAATTAACTACCATCTTTAAGCAGTTAGAATCCATCCTGAAGCAGCCCTTTCTACATGAGCTCACTTTTTCAGAAAACCTATCTAGTCAATATGAAAAACCAAGAGCTAACAGCTGCTTAAATTTGGAGCAGGCCTTCATGATGTATTCTGATGCAACAAACAATGTAATCTAAATGAGGTATGGGAGGGAGAGAAAAAAGAAGGAAAGAAAGTTTGGCAACTCTGCCTATCCGGAAGCCTCCTCTCAGTGTTAATGTGAGAAGAGGAAAGAGTATTTTTATTTTCATTAAAATGCAACAAGCATCAAAGTCAGAAAATAGATCATCTTTCCTCATGGCTAGAAGCAAACAGAAGCAGATGAGCATGTGCATTCTGCTGGGTGTTGCTGGGGCCTTTTCTAACACAGATCCATCACTTGGCATGTGAGTCCAAGCTTGCAGGGAGGAGGAGAGGAAACCTGCCTGAGGACTGGATTGGCCGCTGAAGATGTTCCATTCATTCATTCTGCAAGTCTGTATTGAATGCCTTCTATGTACCTCGGCATCTGTCAGCTCTGGGGATCAGAAGGGCAGTGATAGATGTGGCAGTACTGTCAGGTTGCTCACAGCCTGATGGAAGAGTGAGATACGCAGGCAACTGCAATACAGTGATCAAGTATCATATTATAGAGATTTAAGAGCATATTCAGGAAGGGCTTGTCCTTCTGACTCAGGAGTTCAGGAAAATCTTTATAGAGGATCTGACATCTAGACTGATACTTGAAAAAGGAATCGGCCAGGCGACACCACAGCAGTGTGGAGGTGGGGAAATAGAGAAACGGGGTGGGGAATAGAGGGAGGCAGGAGATGATGAGACAAAAGAGTTCAAAGCATGTTCAGAGGTCTGCAGGAGAAAGAGAACATAGCACATTAGGAACAAACACAAGTACAACGTGGCTGAAGCATATTCTGGGAGGAAGAGAAATAAGGCTGAAGAAATAAGTTTTAAAAAATAAGATCCTTGTAAATCACACTAAGGAGTTTGAATTACATCAAGAGTCACAAGGCTTTGTTCTGGGCAGTTTTGGAATTTCCAGATAACTCGGATTCCATAGATGAGAAACCACATCACACACAGCACCTCTCTAAAAGGGGCTGAAGATATTTGTTTACATTTGTGTTTTTGCCAAATCTGTTATCAGTTCCTGGATGGCAAAAAACATTTTTGGGATAAATGTCCTGGGCTCAGCTTGGAGGTATATAGTAGCTTCACTGGTGAACACCTAAAGGACCTGTAAATGTGACATTATTATTTTTAAAAGGTTTTTACACATGTAATTTAAGTATCTTGAGATGAGATCATTCTGAAATTAGGGTGAATCTTGAATCCAATGATTGTGTTCTTAGAAGAGAACACATATACACAGAGAATGCCATGTGAAGACAGAGGCAGAGATTGCAGTTTTGTTGTCAAAATCCAAAGAATGCCTAAAGTCACCAGAAGCTGGAAGAGGTAACAAAGGAGTCTCCTCTGAAGCCTTCAGAGGGAGTTACCGCTCTACAGAGGCTTTCATTTCAGATTTCTGGCCTGTAACACTGAGGGAATATGTTTTTGTTTTTATAGGACACCCAATTGGTGGTCATTTTATTATGATAGCACAGGAAACTCAGAGAGCGTGAAAGCTATGAGAAGTCAAGGAAGATTTCTAGAAGAGAGAATGCCTGAGTGAAGTCTTGAAAACAGAGTTAGACTGAGCCAGCTGAGATGATCAGGGCATGGGGATAGGAGGAGGATGGAAAAGAAGTAGGAACGGAAGGGCAAGTCGATATGTTGTTGAAGGACAGGTTTTGGAAATTAAAGGAATGATCTTGAAGATGTACTTGTATTTCATACTACGATGTAATATGAAACATACTTGTATTTGATTTTAGATACTAAAACGTACTTGTATTTAACTCATAGTTGAGATGATATGGCCAAAAAGAAAAAGGTTCTACAAAAAGGTTGTCAGAAAGGAGTTTTGTGTACAAATAGGTTTGGCAAATGATGTCTATACTGTCAGAAAACAAAATAACAACAAACTTAAGATCTAGAATTGGACAACACTTATTCTATAAGGTAGAACAAATGTTTCCATGAGCTGAACAGAGGGAACAGAATAAAAAGCAGATGGGTCATTTCAAAGTGAATGATTGAAGTAGAGAGGGCTGCCTCGTCTTGCCTGCTAAAACTGGCCTATTTGGGGATTTGCCTATTGTCTATCTCCTGATTTCTCAGAAAGCCAGATCAACAACTTAGTTTTTGCTTGGTAGCACAGAACTTTAGCATGACTCCATTTTGGTTTGGTCTGTTGGGCCTAAGGCAGGAGCTCAGTCCAAACCAAAATGGTTAGGTCCTGTAATTTATTTTTTTGGAGATGGAGTCTCGCTTTGTCACCCAGGCTGGAATACAGTGGCACGATCTCAGCTCTCTGCAACCCCTGCCTCCCGGGTTCAAGCAATTCTCTGCCTCAGCCTCCCGAGTAGCTGGGATTATAGGCCTGTGCTACCACACCCAGCTAATTTTTGTATTTTTTGTAGAGATGGGTTTCACCATCTTGGCCAGGCTGATCACGTGATCCTGACATCGTGATCCACCTGCTTTGGCCTCCCAAAGTGCTGAGATTACAGGAGTGAGCCACCGCGCCTGGCTCCTGTAAATTTTTTTAAACAATACTATTTGTAGTTTAGGGATCCTAAATTCAGATAACTATATTCACAGCCAGGGGAAATTCTGCACTCTCTTTCCCCCAGTCTCAAACGTGTGTGTGTATATATACACGTGGAGGATAAGGAGACCTGCGCTTCCTGATCAATGTTTGACAAACATTGCTCCAGGCTATGTTTGAGGGAGGTCAGAAAAGCCCCACCCTCATATGAAACCAAGTGGTTCAAGCTCCTTTTTTTGTGTGTATTTTAAAAATAATTGTATAATTATAATTTGTGGGTTTTGGAATTATAAATATTAATACTTTTGTAATTTTTTGTAATGAGAAAACTTCTTTTGTAATTTTTTGTAGCTGTGAAAATGTTGTGCTTTGCTTCTAGGAGTTCACCCTTCAGGCTGACTCATCACTGACACCTTAGAAAGTGTGAAAAGCGTATCCTTTCTGTAGAATGGGCTTAAATCAGGAGTAGTGTGAAAGGGCATGATACGCTCTGAGAAGAGCCAAGGGTCAACCTAAAAGTAATGCTCTGATGGACAGGTGGTGAGAATGCAGGCTGAGGAACTCCTGGAAGAACTAATAGCCAGTTCTGGGTTTTGTTTGAATCTGACCTGCTCTGCAAAAGTCCAGGTAGGTTTCCTTGCCTCGGGCTGACTTTTGACAAGGTGTAGTTTGCCTTTAGCTGTTTCTCCTCTATTCTTTTCATTCTTCCTGTCCCTGAACTTCTTTGATTTCTGGCCAAGCAGGTAGCCCCATGAGTGATCTGAGAGTTCCATCTCTACAATCAGGTCCTGAGAGTGTCCTGGTCACCTGGCCTGGGTTTTCGTAGGATACTGCATTTTTTTTTTTCAGGAAGGGCAGAAGATGAATGACTTTCAAAGAATAACTTTTACAGACAAGTTCTGTTTGACCAAAGCAAATTGCAAGCATGCAATGACTAAACTGCAGATAATTGAAAACAAGGTTTTATTTAAATAAAAATAAACCACCTCCAATCCCCTCCAACACATCAGTCAGTGCCTGAAACCTACATTTTATGGTGGTGACTTAAATAAATAATAAATGATATATCTAGCACCTTGGAATGACTCATGAGTACTTCCAGATCATGGGTCCCAATTTAGTTCACACTGGGACTTTTGAAAGAATTTCTTCTCTGACAAATGTTCAAAGCAATTACAATTTGATCTGTTTCTCTCTCTCTCTCTCTCTCTCTCTCTCTCTCTCTCTCGCTCTCTCTCTCTGTCTCTCTCTCTCTGTCTCTCTCGCTCTGTCTCTCTCGCTCTGTCTCTCTCTCTGTCTCTCTCTCTGTCTCTCTCTCTGTCTCTCTCTCCCTCTCCCTCTCTCCCTCTCCCTCCCCCTCTCCCCCCTTCCTCCCCTCTCCCCCTCTCCCTGCTTAGCTTAGCTTTGTGCCTGTTTGTTTTATAGATTAGGGGCCTGATTTTAAAGTATCAGTAAATCTTTCTCTAACTAAAGGACAGATTGCTGATCTGTATGCAAATGATATACTTGCCTGCCTTAAAAATTTAGGATTGACTTTGAATTGACCCCATGCTTTATCCCTCAGAGGAGATCTATGAAAGGATATTTATAATACCTGTGGACATTGTGTACGATACCAGTGGGAGTTTCCTTCAACAGTAGATGAATAGCAGAAACATGGGCAGCCTACAATGTGGCAGATATATGCAAAAGGCAGATTGAAACTGATTTACATATCTGGGTATTACTTACTGTAGCTCTCTGTGGTTTCTCTCTTCTGTAAAAATAAAGAATATAAAACTAAAAAAAGCACACACATGATAACATACTAATTGAGTCCCAAGAAGTTTGTAGCACAAATTTTATTTTATTTTTCTAAATACAGCATAGTTTTGAGAACAATTCAAACAATTTTTATAATGACCCTTTTCTTACCTGGGGGTAAGCCACAAAAATCTCATCTATGTTGGAAGTTCATGTGCTTCAAAATACATACCTCACTGCACATTGGTTTTCAGCATTAGCCAAGACTTTTTGTTTGTTTATTTTTTTGAAACTCTTTTCACATTGTCTTAAAAATTAGAATAGAGCAGAACATTGACCTGGGATGAAATATGGATTTTTTTATGCTTCTCTCAAACTCAAATTTTATTAAGGTTATTGAAAATAAGATCACTTCACTTATAAATGCCAGAGAAACCCAAAGGATAAAATTGCATGAGATTAGCATACCTATTCTTACCCTAAAACAAACATATTTCATTCCAAACCTCAGCAATTTCTTGGACCACACTATTTCAGAGCCACATTTTTTAGTGTTTAGTTTTTATTTCTGCAGTAGCAGGTTAGCTGTCTTGCGCTTCTCATATGAAAGTATTGAAATTCTCCAGGTCATCAAGAAAGCAGAGTCTTTGTATTCTCAGGGTCACCTGTGAAGTCTTACCTCTAAACATTTTGCATTCATCAGCTCACTGTGGAGCAATCCAACTGCTGGGCCTGAGCATCCCAAGAGGACCCTCACATGATTGGGGAAGTGATAAAAGACAAGATTCTCCTATCTTTGCCCTTCATCTCCCACCAAGACCCCTCTACTTGCCCCCTCTCATGTCCAGGGCCCATGCTCTTGTCTGTTTCCTTTATTTATCATGAAACTGATACCATCTCATTCACTGAGTACCTAGCTGATAGTAGGCACTCAATCAATGATTGTTATTGAATTAATAAATGAATGAATGAATGACTTACATTCCAGTTTAGAAAGAGCCAATTAGAAAAAAAGATCAGAGAAAGAAAACAAGTCACACTTGGGTCTTCCAACCCTAGAGTTTTCTTTGTAGGACAGGTGGGAAGAAATGTGGCTAAGAGAAGTTGAGATTCATTTTAGAAGGAGGGGAGGAGAGAAAGGACAGGTAGAGGAGAGGAGTAGAAATTTCTGGTAGAAATCAAATTATTCCAATGCCCTCCCTTTTGTGTGGCTGGATGTTATTATGAGGGCAAAGCACTATTCATAAGAGAAATGCCTACAGCATGATGATGTGTTCTGTAGCGGGGGAGAAGGAAGCCGAGATGCCTGGTAGAAATAAGTGATAACTTTGTAGTGTGCACAGGGGTAGCTGTACAGGCCCCTCAGCTCTGTGGGAGAGGGACTCTGGGTTTGACAAGCCTGATGCCTTTCCTGCCAGCTCTGCAGTGTGGGTAACGAATCCCTGAACTACATACATTTCCTTGAGGCATATGCTCACCCTCCTCCTTCCTGGGTGAACTAATCTGGATCCAGAATTGCCCCTTTTTTTCTGTCTTTAATCTCCTGTTGGTCCCTTTGTGGTTGATGGGAGAGAACAGGGAGTCATTAAGGAGAATGAGGTTGCCTCCTGTATCGGGAATAAGAGTTGGAGATTCCTCCATGAATGCTGTGCAGAGAAAAGAAACGAAATTTCATCCTATTTCCTTTTAAAGTAGTGATCAAAATACTTTCTGTCTTGTGGGATGCTGTTTCTTTATTGAGAGAGTTAAGAGTTAATAATATGCTCCTTTCTTTTATGTGCTAGATAGTATGCTAGGTAGGCATACCTTGCCTTCATGGAGCTTGTAGTCTAAAGGAGAAGATAAATATTAAGCAGCTATATAAGTAGATACAAGATTAAAACTGTGATTAATGCTGTTCAAGAAGGGGAAATGTTGCTATGAAATTTTATAGCAGGGGAATCTGATGTAGTTAGAGTTTGGAGCAGGCTTGCTACAAAGTGATTTGAATTTTATGACATTCTTTTATTAGAAAGCAAGAGATTTTGATCCCTATTAAAGGAATTTCTGGCATTATTATTCAAATGAACAAAAATTACAGTCTCTTACAAGACCTTCTTATCTCTCTCCAAAGTCAGGGGAGCAGCTTTCTACGCTACCTGTGCATGGAGTGGCTGCTGGGACCAGCAGTACTAAGTTCAACCTGAAAGGTCTGGAGCCCTCTCAATAGGATTCTAGATCTTTTAGCCTCTGAGAAAGAAAAGAAGCAACCCTAACATTCAGGAACAATTCTGAGGCTTATGGCCAGACCCCAGTTTGTTAGAAGCAGCCGTGTCCCTCACAGGCAGGCCATGTTATTCTCTTGGTGGACGTAAGCAATCTCACAGAATGCCAACATCAGACAAGATCACTCAGCCTATGATACAATGAGAAAACTCAAGACCACTTCATAATTTTGTCCAATCCAGTGGCAAAAGATCACTGTGCAATGCACAAAATACCAAATACCCCCTTTCTTGGCTAATGTGACTGATTCATGGTTCTTAACAATTTGTACCTTTATCTTTTCTCTAGTCTGCCCGTTCTAAAGAATTATTGCTGCTTTTTGACAGCCTTCAATTCCAGGTAGAGTCCCTGCTTTCTTCATCCCTCTCCCAAATCCTCTCTCTCTCTCTCTCTCTCTCTCTCTCTCTCTCTCTCTCTCTCTCTGTCTCTCTCTCTCTGTCTCTCTCTCTCTCTCTCTCTCTCTCTCTCTCTCTCTCTGTCTCTCGACAGAGTCTTGCTCTGTCACCCAGCCCAGGAGTGCAGTGACTCAATTATAGCTCACTACAGTCTCAAACTCCCAGTCTTAAGAGAAACTTCTTCATTCTTCTGAGTAATTGGGAAAACAGGTGCACACCACCATCCCTGCCTAATTTTTAAAACTTTATGTAGAGATGAGGTTTTGCTGTGTTGCCCAATCTGGTCTGAAACTCCTGGTCTCAAGCAATCCTTCCACCATCAGCCTCCCAAAATGTTGAAATTATAGGTGTGAGCCAACTCCTTTGGTTCTATAACTCCTTCTAACACCCTTTTATTGATATATCCATACCATGATGTATCCCCTCCTTCACAGGTAAAACCCCTAACTTATTTAACCACATGTGTGTTCCTAAGGGCCTTTGGTTGAAGGGAATTGACACCTCACTGCTTCTGAAGTATGATAATCCTGCTTTCTGTTAGAGACTTCAGGACTTTGGTTAGTGTTTTTTATTTGTTTGTTTGTTTTTTTCCCACACAGCTTGTACATGATGTACATATAAGATAGATGACTGATGTAGGATTTCTATATCTGCCTATCTATGTATTTACTGATTGATCAATCAGTCTATCTGTCTGTCAGGATTCTGGTTTGCTAATGAAAGAATACCCAACACAAATATTCACTAAAAGCGGGGAGGCGTTCATTATTTTATTTAATGAAAAAGTTTGGACTGGCTTAAAGAAAATCTCTATTGAGGACTGAAACAACATAATAGAAACTTGTTTCTCTCCATGGCTCATTCTTTTTTATACCACATTGAAAAAATTTATCTTTTGTGTTTGTTCTTTTACAACCTATCACAGTGGGTCAGGAGAGTGCATTGCTTTGATTTTCCAAGGCTGGGTCGTACAGTCCACCTCCAACCCTTTATTTAGGGATGAGCTTACGAAGACTGCAAGGAGCAAGAGCTGGAGAGATGGGAACTGCCAAGCTAAAATTCATTCTGTTATGAATCTTATTAGAGAGGATTTGAATGAGAGTGACTAAATGCTAGGGCAGAGAGGGTTTGGGGAGCATGACTCTTAGAAGACTTGGGTTCAAGGCATATCAGAGCCATTCTATGCTTGCTTAGATAGTATTGCTAGGAAGAGGAGAGTTTTAGAGCTGACGTGGGCTTAGAAAGGAAAATATCAGAAAAGTTTAGGGAATTTTTACTGAGGAAGACTGAGGAATCTGAAAGAAAGATTTCAATGCTTAAAATATAACTATAGGAGGCCAACATTTTTCACTGAGACATGAATACACACACAGAAAAACAGGCTTAGTGGCAGCAGGAACAAGCAAGTAGTGTTCCTCTGCCTGCACTGCTCTGCTGCTGTTCTTCACTTCTTCCCTCCTGGTCATCCTTGGATCCAGCTAAGCAAGGTATCCTCTGGGCAAGCATTACAGAAAAACAGTGGGACTGCATAAAAGAGCTCCCCTCCCTTAAACTGAGATGGAGATGGGAGACCAAAGAATGATGCAGACAAGTCCGGCTTGATGAGTAGATGAGTTTATTAGGACACACATACAAGGACATTCCTGGGCAGCAGCAAGTCAACTCTGGAGATTTGCTCTGCCACCTGTATCTAAGATGTTTTTGAACTAATTTTCTGACTCTTTGCCTATTGCATGCAAAAAGATTGTATCTCTTGGTACATTCCCAAATATGCTCTTAGATGTTTGAGTTCTTGGAGATACTTGCTCTTAGGCTAAGCACTGTGGCCTTGGCTCACCACTTAGCCTTCTGGGTTCAAGCAACAGAAATATATCCTTAAATTTTTGGTGGAGGACCTGTCACTCCACAGTAAGTGTTACGGTTTGCCTCTGTGTCCCCACCCAAGTCTCGTGTTGAATTGTAATCCCCAGTGTTGGAGGTGGAGCCTAGTGGAAGGTGATTGGATCATGGGGGTTGTTTCTAAGGGTTTAGCACCATCCCCTGAGGGCTGTCTCATAATAGAGTTCTCATGAGATCTGGTTGTTTAAAAGTGTGTAACATCAACTCCCAATCTCTCTCTTCTTCCTGCTCCAGCCTTGTAAGACATGCCTGCTTCCCCTTCACCTTCTGCCATGACTGTAAGTTTCCTGAGGCCTTCCAAGCCATGCTTCCTGGACAGCTTGCAGAATGATGAGCAAATTAACCTCTTTTCCTTTTAAATTACCCACTCTCAGGTATTTATTTATAGCAGAGTGAGAACTAACAAATACAGCAAGTCCTCCAAAACCTTAAACTAGACATATTTCCCTGCTATAAAATTTTATAACACCATTTCTCTTTCTTTCTTGCATAGCATCAAAGTTTTAATCTTATATTTATTTAGGTAGTTGCTTACTTAGTAACTATCTTCTCCGTTAGACTGTAAGTTCCATGAAGACAAAAATTTGCCCACCTAGATTAGTATCTAGCACATATAAGATATGCATTGGATATCATTTCAATAAAGAAATTTATAGGCATAAACTTCCTAATGGGGTGCTTTTAAACACTATTTTACATTTCTAAGAAAGATTTTATTGTCTTTCTTTAAATGTAGTGAAAGATGGATAGGTATTCAGCAACATCAAAAGGGAGAGCTGAAGTCTACACCATGGCCTGAGGAGAGGAAGATGCTTCCAGTCCTGTAATCTAGAGAATTGTTATAAAATGATTGTTTGGAATATCTGTTTTTGGCAATGCCATGATGCCACAGGAGACTTGAGTCTAAAGTTGGCATGATTCATTTCAGTCCAGTTGAGCAAGAACCAAACAACCATCATTGACCCACCAAAACACACCAGTTGCTTCTCACATACACTAATGACTTTTAAGGTTTGTTTGTCATGCCCATTTCTTAGTGATATGCTTCTTTATAACAAGTAAACTAAGAAATTCCTCTATGACAGTTATTTTACAACCATCACTGGGGAAGTATTAGTTTTCAAATTTCTATTCTGTGGTGGAATACTTTTTAAAAAATACCATAAAAACACATTACTGGTAAAATAAAATAAACAAATATATACAAATTATAAGCCCAAGTTTTCGCTAGATGAAGCAAACATCAGTTTACTGTGTCAAATTGCTCAAAAAGTTTCTAATCACTCTGTTTCATACATTTTTTTTTTCATGGCAGCATTACTGGAGACACAACTTATAATGTTACTATTTGCAATGGCAGAAGAAGTCCCAAGACACTAGTTCAGTTCGTACATATTTGTGTGCTTCCAGCAAATTGTCTCTCTTTCTCACCAAATGAGTCTGTAAAGACAGGAAAGTCAATATCCACAGATAAGCTTTCTGTTCACACAGTGCAATTTGAGAAGGTGTCAGGATTGTTACAATTTGGGATTTTGCATGACTATTTCAACATTTTTCTATCAATCATTTAATATGAAATATTCAAAACTTCAATGGAAAACACAGATGGACCTAAAAAGAGTATAAAATGAGCAATATGTTTTGTATTTGATACACAGAGTATGATGTACTCTATACCTGCTTTAAAAAATAACAGACACATTTCTTTTAAATCTGGGGCTTTCATTTCCATTACCCTAGAATATAAGTAAAAAGAAATGGGTTTGACTAAAGCATGATAACATATTGCCCTCTTCCAACAAATATCAGATCATAAGAATGGTCGATGTGATGTATGAAAATGATTTTGTTAACTTGTGACCACTGTGACAAGACATTTTATTTCACATCATTTGGTTTTATAGACAAAATATACCACTGGGATAAAATCATATTTCCTTTGAGGATCTGTGGGAGAGGAAAGGATCTGTGGGAGAACTACATTATCATAATTGTGAGGTAAAAAAAAATAATGCACAAAACAGCATCCACATTATCTAGCACTGAGAGACAGTAAAACTTGATTATTGCAAAGGTGGATTGGCATATTAATTAAAAATAAGACTGACATTTGAAGCATATTTCAGATTTTGTGGCAAATTTCATCATTCTAAATATAGTTTCAGATTAATTATGACACATTTGGTGCTAAGCTATTTTAGAATTCAAAACACTTCCATCTTGGAATGGTTGCAGCAAATCGGGGTGTTTGATCAAGCTGCAGAGAAAAGAGACTGGCTTTAATGCTCCAGGTCTCCTCATATTCTGCTTTTAGCTTTTCTTCTCTGTGCAGGTTAAGTTGGTGAAGTTATACAAGGTGATGGCATTTCAGTGCAAATGAAATTTGACGTTTTGAGTGTAAATAAGAATGGTTTGTCGCCTTGCAGCATAAGTCACTCTTCACCAGCAGTTAAAATAAAGTGAAAACCACAGAAATGTGGGTTATTCATTTTCTTGCATACACACCAAGGAATTTTACATTCAGTTATTGCCATGAACATTACTTTATCCTTTTCTTTTTCAATTTATTGCCTCATTACAGGGATTGATAATGATATTTCTTCTGAATGACTGTTACACTTTTTCAACTATAGCTAGGACCTGGAGATATAACTTTTATCTTTCCTTTAAGGATCTCTTAGGTAGGCACTCTAATGGTTTTATTGAAGTAAAAAACAAAGCAGCTATAATACAACTTAATTTTATCCTTCTCTTTAAATGAGAGAGAAATGGTGAGGGGAGGAGGTAAGAGCAAACTCAGGTGAGGGGAGGAGGTAAGAGCAAACTCAGGGAGAATCATAAAAGTTCTGAGCTGGAAGGAATACGTAATTCCAGGAATGCTTAAATCCTGCCATTGAGACCTTGAAACTCCTTCTTCAGATAAGGAAAATGAAGTACAGAAAAGGTAACTAAGTTTACCTAACTGGCTAGTTACAGAGCTGACCCTACAATATAGACCAAAACGGATCAGTTGGGTGTGTCATTTCACCATCCTCAGCTTAATTTTGTTCCATGGTAAAATCTGATTGTTAGATTAGAAAATCTCTAAAGGCCCCTTTAGCACTAATATTTCTAGAACAGGAGTGTCAAACGTTAAGGTATACATCCTGGCTGTGTCTCTGTACTGGTCAGAGGGCAGTTGCTTTAACTCCTAAGCCTGTTTTCTTACTATGGCATACTGATTAATTAATTAATTTAACCCATATATATTAGTCCATTTTCACACTGCTATAAAGAACTGCTCAATACTGGGTAATTTATAAAGGAAAGAAGTTTAATTGACTCAGTTCATCATAGCTGGGGAGGTCTCAGGAAACTTAAAATAATGGTGGAAGGCAAAGGGGAAACAAGGCACCTTCTTCACAGGGTGGCAGGAATAAGAAGTGTTGAGGGAAGGGAGAAGAGCTCTTTGTAAAACCATCAGATCTTGTGAGAACTCACTATCACAAAGCATAGGGAAAACTGCCCCTGTAATCCAATTACCTCTACCTGGTCTCTCCCTTGACACATGGGAATTGTGGGAATTATTGGGATTAAAATTCAAGATGAGATTTGGGTGGGGACACAAAGCCTCACCATATCACCATATTGACTGAGTTTCTGTCTTATGCCAGGCAACGGAAACACAGATGTACAAAGCAGGAATGATCTCTGCTTTCATGGAGCACAGGCCATTCATCCATCCATTTACTTATTTTTTGCAAGAAGTATTTTTTCGAGTGCCTACTATTTGCTAAACAATGTGGTAGGTGCTGGAGATACATCAGAAAATATTCCTGGAGTATAGGCAGGCAGCTAAAAAGCCAAAAAGTAGGCAGCAAGCAGGAGTAAGTATTATGAATGGAACAAACATGAAAATGAAAGCATAATAAGGTGGAAGTTTCGTCCTTAATAAGGCTCTTATAAAAGGCTTCCTTATAAAGTGACAT
Organism: Alouatta palliata; assembly: GCA_004027835.1. Lineage (NCBI taxonomy): Eukaryota > Metazoa > Chordata > Mammalia > Primates > Atelidae > Alouatta > Alouatta palliata. The sequence goes on along the minus strand of PVKV010014233.1, from coordinate 23,354 downwards.
TTAAGCTGAATCTAAAGGACAAAAAGAAACTAATAATGTAGAGTAGCAGAAAGAGCCAAATGCACTTGAATAAGAAAATAAGGGTGGCTGGTTATAGTGGAATGAGATGACTGTTGGAAAAAGATTAAAAAGATAGACATGTAAGGGCCTTAAGGATTTGGTTATTCTGAGTTCAATCAAAAGAAGCTGAGGACTTGGTGGTAACGGTGGGGTACAGAGAGTAAATTTTAGTCATGTCAGGTGGTAACTTGATCTGATTAATGTGTTGAATATCTGTTTGCCTGTTTATTGGCACATGCGTTGGAGGGGCATGAGTGGAAGTAAGAAGACCAGTCAATAGCATGTTGCAGTAGTTCCAAGCAGGATTACAATGGAGGTGGGGAAGCAGGGAGATGCAACGGATTGAGAAAATGTTTTGAAGTTAGAACAATCAAAATTCACTAACGAATTGTGTTACGACCTGAAGTACGTCCCTAGTGTTATGGGTTGTACTGCATCCTCCCAAAATTCATATGTTGATGCCCTAACTCCTAGTACTTTAGAATGTGGCTATATTTGGAGACAGCATCTTTAAAAAGGTAACTAAGTTAAAAGGAGGTCATATGATGGGCCCTTATACGAAGAGGAAATTAGAACACAGACCCTCACAGAAAGAAGACCATGAGAAGACACATGGAAAAGACAACCATCTGCATGCCAAGCAGAGAGGCCTCAAATTAAGGCTAAGACTTTGATCTCAAACTTCTAGCCTCTAGAATTATGAGAAAATAAATTTCTGTAGTTTAAGCCACTCAATGTGTTGTGCTTTCATATGACAGCCTGATAAGGTTGAGCTGTGTCTCCGCCCAAATCTCATCTTGAGTGGTAATTCCCATAATCTCTGTGTGTCACGAGAGGAATCCTGCAGTAGGTTATTGAATCATTGAATCATGAAGGTAGTTACCCCTGTGCTGCTGTTCTCATGACAGTGAGTTCTTATGAAATCTGATGGTTTTACAAGGGCTTTTTCTGTCTTTGCTCAGCACTTCTCCTTTCTGCAGCCATGTGAAGAAGGATGTGTTTGCTTCCCCTTCTACCATGATTATAAGTTTCCTGAAGCTTCCCCAGCCATGCTGGACTGTGAGTCAATTAAACCTCTTTCCTTTATAAATTATCCAGTCTCAGATATGTCTTTATTAGCAGTATGAGAACTGACTAATACAGTCAGCCCTACTAAACTAATACACATTTTATGTGAAAATATAAGAAAAAGATAAAACCAAGGGTGACTCCAGTGTTGGGGATATAGGTTTGGGGAGGGGAAGCAGAGTTCCATTTTGAACATGTTATATTTGAGAAGTTAGTGAAGCAAAAAGGTAGAGCTACCAATTCATCAGTAAGCAATATGAGTCTAAGGCTCAGGGAAGTGGGCTTGGTTAGAGAAAAGTAAATATGGATGTTATCAGAAAAAGCAACAGGAATAGATGAGATCATGAGGGAGAAAAGAGACAAGGAAATTTTTTAGGCCCTAAGCCCTAAGGAACTCCAATATTTGGAAGTCATGACAGCAGGTCCCATAAGAAAAACTAACAAGAAATCAAAGTGGGAGAGGGAATAATGAAAATCCTGGTGTAAGAAGTTCAAGAATGAGGAAGGCCCACAGTATTGAAAGTTGCGAAAGGACCATAGAGATTAGTAAAAAATATTCAGTGCAGTAGATCACGTGGTGTTTGCTGCCAATTTTAAACAACAGAAAACTGAAGTTTTAGAGGAGAAAGACAATCTGGAATGTACTGAGTCGTACAATGGAGATGAGGAAATGGAAATCAAGCTTCTGAAAAGTTGGACGAAGAATGGAACAGAGAATCGAGAGGGGGCTCAAGGAGGGTTTATTTTCTTTTTAAACACAAAAGGTATTATATAATGTTTATATGCTGGTAGTAGCAGAAATGGAGAAGGATAGAAATTGCTGTTATAGAACATAGAGGAGGGAACTAAGGGAAAGAAAAGTCCTAGAGAAGTTGAGAAAGTTTGGGGTCTGGAGCATAGAGTGGCTTAGCACAGTGCTTAGTGCATAGAAACTGGCCAGCAAAGCAATTCAGGACATGTCACCCCAAAATCTGCCACTCTGGGATACTGACTATTTTGAATTAAAAGGGCTTAAAATAGCAGGTACAATTAGATCACTCTCTTTCCTTATGTTTCTTAAAAGTAGGAGATGAAATTCCCATGTGAACGATGTCCTTTCTATACCAGAAGGAGAGTATCATTCTTGTCATAAAGGACAAGCAATTGAGGCCTAGGGAAATCTACAAACCTTGTTAAACCAACTCTTATCTTCGTGGTCACTTCTTCACCTAATTAATTATCCTAGGTCAAGCCCCTTAGCCTGGTCACATTTTCATAATTTGTGATTCTTGATCCAGTTCAGCCTGTAAGTGTTTAACTTTGTCTCCAGGTCTGCATTTCCTTATGAAGCCTCATGCACCACATAAAACTCATATTAAAGAAATCTTTATGCATTTCTCCTAATTATATATAATATATCAAGACTTAAGGTCCAGATAAAAATTCTCTAAGAGGGTAGAGGTAAAATTTCGCCTTCCCTATACCAGTAAGTGTAAGTATTGAAGACTGTAACTGCTTAAGGAAGCTTTTTTTAAATCTTTATATTGGCTTAGCCCGGGAAGAGATGCACTTGGAGAGGAGAATTCTGGTAGTATAGAACAGAGCTGGGTCACCAGCTTTTTCAAGTCCAGTTATCAGTGCCTTCCTGAATGTAAAATAATAAATTTAGGAAAAAAATTCTTAATATTAGAACCAGCCTGAACAAGGTTTATAGAAATATTTGAAAACAGACCACCTCTACTGGCCGCCTCTCCCCGGCACACACACAGTGCCACTCAAAATTATCTCCCCTCTGAGTACAAAGTGGTACAAACCCCTGAAGAAAAAATTGACGATGTCTAACACAATTTTCATTGCATTTGCCCTTTTACGAAGTCTCTTTTCCTCTAGGAATTTTACTCAGAAGATACACTTTGCAACACACAAAAAAAAAACAACAAAAAATATACATGAGATTCACCACTTTGTTACGTGAATAAACAAAATTTTGGAAACAACATAAATGCTCACTCATATTTATTCACTAAATGAATAAACTATGATATATTTGCATACTATGCGGTTTATTAAAAGAATGAGGAAGATCTTTAAGAACTAATAAAGAGTGATTTCCAGGATCTATCAATAAGCGGAAAAGGCAAAGGAAAAAAGAGTGTATATAATATGCTAAATATGCTTTTCGTTAAGCAAAGAAGAATTTATATGTATTTACATTTCCTATTTCTTGCAAGAAGCTTCATAAGTAGTATAAACCAGAAACAAATGAAAATGATAAGGGGTGGCTGGAAGAAGGAGTAATGAAGTTGGGAACAAAGTGAGATATTCTTTGAGAGTAAATTTTTTAGTTTTGAGTTTTATAATTATTTAAATATTTATAATTTATAAATAAGGATTTTAAGAACAAAAAACCTTGGAATTAAATACAGGCAGAAGCAGATAAATATAGCTATATATCAAATTGATAACATATTTACATCAAGATAAGAATTGAGTCAAGTTACTTATTTTTATTTTTTAGACTTTTAGGTTCAGGGGTATATTTGCAGGTGGATTACACAGGTAAACTGCATGTTGTGGGGCTCTGGTATAGAGGTTTTTGTTACTCAGGTGATAAGCATGGTACCTAATAATATTTTGTTGATCCTCACCCTCCTCCCACCTTCCACCCTCAAGCAGGCCCTGGTGTCTATTGTTCCTTTCTTTGTGTCCATGTGTACTTAATATTTAGCTCCCATTTGTAAGTGAGAACATGTGGTATTTGGTTTTCTATTCCTGTGTCAGTTTGCTCAGGATAGTAGCCTCCAAGTTCCATCCATCTTCCAATGATCTCATTCCTTTTTGTGGCTACATCGTATTAGATGGTGTATATGTACCGTATTTTCTTTATCCAGCCCATCGTTGATAGGCATCTAGGTTGATTCTGTGTCTTTGTTATTGTGAGTAGAGGTGTGATGAACATACATGTGCAGGTGTCTTTATGATCAAATGATTTCTATTCCTTTGGAATATTCCCAACAATAAGTTTGCTGGGTTGAATGATAGTTCTGTTTTGAGTTCCTTGAGAAATCTCCAGACTGCTTTTCACAGTGGCTGAACTAATTTACTTTTCCACTAGCAGTGTGTAAGTGCAACCTTTTCTCTGCAACCTTGCCAGCATCTGTTGTTATACGTTTTTACTTTTTAGTAATCGCCATTCTGACTGGTGTTAGATGGTATCTCATTGCATTTTGATTTGTGTTTCTCTAATGATCAGTTATACTGAGGATTTTTTTTTCACATGCTTATTGGCTATGTGTATGTCTGTTTTGAAAAGTATCTGTTCTTGTCCTTTGCCCTCTTTTTAATGGGACTGTTTGTTTTTTGCTTATTAATTTGTTCAGGTTCCTTATAGATTCTGGATATTAGACCCTTGCTATATGCATAGCTTGCAAATAGTTTCTCCCATTCTGTACATTTTCTTTTTACTCTGTTGATAGTTTCTTTTGTTGTGCAGAAGCTCTTTGATTTAATTAGGTCCTGTTTGTCAATTTTTGTTTTTGTTACAATTGCTTTTGGTGACTTTGTCATGAAGTCTTTGTCAGGGCCTATGACCAGAATGGTATTTCCTAGTTTTTTCTAGTGTTTTGGTGGTTTTATGTTTTATAGTTAAGTTTTTAGCCCATCTTGAGTTGATTTTTGTACACGGTGAAAGGAAGGAGCCCAGATTCGATATTCTGCACATAGCTAGCCAGCTACCCCAGCTCCAAAGGGAGCTTTTTCTCCGTTACTTGTTTTTGTCAACTTTGTAAAAAATCAGATAAGTTTTAGGTGTATGGCTTTATATCTGAATTCTCCAACCTGTTCCATTGGTCTATGTGTCTGTTTTTGTACCAGAATTGTGCTGTTTTGGTTACTGTAGCCTTGTAGTACAGCTTGAATTTGGGTAATGTGATGGCATCATTTTTGTTCTTTTTGCTTAGAATTGCTTTAGCCATTAGGGCTCATTTTTGGTTCCATATGAATTTTAGAATAGTTTTTTTTTCTAATTTTGTGAAAAAATGCCACTGGTAGTTTGATAGGAACAACATTGAATCTGTACATTGCTTTGGGTAGTATGGCCACTTTCACAATATTGATTCTTCCTATCCGTGAGCATAGAATGTTCTTTCATTTGTTTTTGTCATCTTACTTCTCTGAGCAGTGTTTTGTAATTCTCATTGTAAAGATCTTTCATCTCCCTGGTTACCTATTAATTTTTTATGGGTATTGTGAACGGGACTTCATTCTTAATTTGGTTCTCAGCTTGGATGTTGTTGGTGTATAGAAACACTACTGATTTTTGTATATGGATTCTATATTCTGAAACATTGCTGAAGTTGCTTATCGGTTTTTGAATGGAGGCTCCTGGGTTTTCTAGTTACAGAATTGTGTCATCTCCAAATAGAGATAGTTTGACTTCCTTTTTTCCTATTTGGATGTCTCTAATTTCTTCGTCTTCCCTGATTGCTTTGACTAAGAATTTTAGAACTACTTTGAACAGGAATAGTGAAAATGGCATTTTTGTCTTATTCCAGTTGTCTAGGGGAATGCTTCCAGCTTTTGTCCATTCAGTATGATGTTAGCTATGGGTGTGTCATAAATGGCTCTTATTATTTTGAAGCATGTTATTTTGAAGTTTGTTGAGGATGTTTAACATAAGGTGATGTTGAATTTTATAGAAAGCCTTTTTCTGTGTCTACTGAAATGATCATGTGGTTTCTGTTTTTAGTTCTGATTATCTAATGAATCACATTTATTGATTTGCACATGTTTAACCCGCCTCACATCCTAGGGATGAAGCCTATTTGATCATGGTGGATTAGCTTTTTGATGTGCTGCTGGATTCAATCTACTAATATTTTGTGGAAGATTTTTATATCTATGCTCATCAGGGATTTGGGCCTGAAGTTTTCTTTTTTGTTGTTTTGTTTGCCAGGTTTTGATATGAGGATGACGCTTGTCTCATAGAATGAGCTGGAGAAGGAGTTTCTCCTCCCCGATTTTTTTCAATAGTTTCAGTAGGAATTATACCATATCTTCTTTATATGTCTGGTATAATTTGGCTGTGAATCTGTCTAGTCCAGGGCATTTCCTTGTTGGTAGGTTTTGAATTACTGATTCAGTTTTGGAACTTTACTTGTTATTGGTCTGTTCAGGGTTTCAGTTTCTTCCTGGTTCAATATTGGGAGGTTGTATGTTTTTAGGAATTTATCCATTTCTTATACGTTTTCTAATTTATGTACATGGAGGTTTTCATAATAGTTTCTCAGGGTTTTTTTTTTTTTTTCTAGTTCTGTGGAGTCAGTTTTAATGCCCCTCTTATTATTTCTGATTGTATTTAGTTGGATCTTCTCTCTTTTTTCCTTTTAGTCTAGTTACCAGCCTGTCAGTCTTAATTATTATTTCTTGAATAACCAGTCATTTCATTTTTCTTTTGTATAGATTTTCATGCCTTAATTTCATTCAGTTCCATTCTGATTTTGTTTATTTCTTGTCTTCTGTTAGCATTGGAGTTGGTTTGCTCTTGTTTTTCTAGTTCCTTTAGGTGTAATGTTATGATTTTAATTTGAGATCTTTCTTTTTGATGTGGGCATTTAGTGCTATAAACTCTCATCTTAACACCACTTTAGCTGTGTCCCAGAGACTCCGGTATCTTATATTTTGGCTTTCATTAGTTTCGAAGAATTTCTTGATTTCTGCTTTAATTTCATTGTTTACCCAAAAGTCATTCAGGAGAGGCTTAATTTTCATATAATTGTAGGGTTTTGAATTATTTTCTTTGCTTTGAATTTTACTTTAATTGCACTGTGGTTCAAAAGCGTGTTTCGTATCATTTTGTTTTTGTTTTTGCTTTTTTAACTTGCTGAAAATTGTTTTATGACAAGTTGTGTGATTGATTTTAGAGCATGTGCCATGTGCGCATGTATGGGGAACGCTCCAGCGTAGAGGCCCCCTGACAGTGGCTCCGCCATAATGTGAGCTTGAGTCCAGACATATTTCCCCCTCCTGGAGGCAGTCGAGCTAAGGGAAAGCAGGCACTAAAAGATGGATGATGTTGTAGAAGTTATCTCAGACTCCCTGACGCTGACTCAATGGCTCGGTGATGGCTGTGTGGTTTTACTAAGACATTGTGTTTTATCTTGGTAGCCGTTTTGGGCTAGTTTTATGACTCTGTTTACTAAACATTATCTAAGCCCTGTAACTACTCACACGTCTCTTGGAGATTGTTACCTTTAATATCTATGAGTTTTGCCTGACCTTTAAAGAGTGTTGCTTTTCCTGACCTTAAAGAATGTTACCTTCTCAAATGTAAATCCCTACACAATAGATAAAGAAAAATCATCTGCTTGCTTGACCCTCCTTACTTTTATGTCCCCTAGCTATGTACTTCCCTTTTTGTTCCTCTTTATTGTATAGAATTAACAATGTGGGTTGACGTCAGCTACTGAAAGCTGACAGTATATATTGAGACCCTTTGCACAAATAAAACTGCTGTTTAGGCATTGCTGTATGGACATTGTCTATTCAGACCTCCAGACCCCACTGTCTGTCTACTTTGTTTTTCCGCGCACTCTCTCTTCCAGGTATTGGGACCCTTTCACTGGCAGAGAGCTCCCCGGCAGACGTGCCGTTCCAATAATGTATATTATGTTGTCTTGGGGGAGAGAATTCTGTAGATGTCCATTAGGTCCATTTGGTCAAGTATACAGTTAAGGTCCTCAGTATATTTAATAGTTTTCTGCCTTGTTGGTTTGTCTAATACTGCCAGTGGAGTGTTGAAGTCTCCCATTACTATTGTGTGGTTATCTAAGTCTCTTAATAGGTCTCTAAAAGCTTATTTTATGAAACTGAGTGCTTCAGTGTTGGGTGCATATATATTTAGGATAGTTAAGTCTTCTTGTTGAATTGAATCCTTTACCATTATGTAATGCATTTCTTTGTCTTTTTTGATAATTTTTGGCTTGAAGTCTGTTTTGTGTGAAATTAGAATAGCATCCCCAATTTTTTTGTTTGTTTGTTTTCCATTTGCTTGGTAGATTTTTTTCTCTATCCCTTTACTTTGAGCCTACAGGTGTCATTGCATGTGAGATGTGTCTGCTACAGAAACACCAGGGCTTCAGTATATGTCCTGCTGCTCACTGGACAGTAAGCCAATCACTAAGACAATGAGTGTTGCCAGGGAAGGAGGCTTTCATCAGGTGTTGCAGCTGAGGAGATAGCAGATCAGTCTCAAATCCATCTCTCTCATTAACTAAAATTAGGTGTTTATATAGCAGAAATGTAACTACCTGCAGGAAAACAGGAATTCAGGAATTAAAGAGGGGCAAGGAAGAGGAGCTGGTCATCAGGAAGCAGGCGGTTAGTTAGGCATTCATGATGGGTGAGGGGTCTGATGTCTAATTGTCTAGATGTGGCAATCTAGTAAGTTTCAGTTCCTTGATGCTGTCTGAGAGGACTGATAGTTGGTTTTCTGAGAAAGCAACTCAGATAAACAAATGTAACTTCCTCAGGTTTCAAGCCCTGGGACGGGGGGATCACATTATATATTCTTTCCAAAGAAACTATAATATCAGTTCTATGGGACAGTTGGGTTGGTTTCGGGTCCCTTGAAGCCAGCATGCCATTGAGTCTTGTTTCTTATCCAACTTGCCACTCTGTGCCTTTTAAGTGGGCATTTAGCCCATTTATTTTCAGTATTAGTGTTAATATGTGAAGATTTGATCCTGTCATCATAATGTTAGCTGGTTGTCATACAGACTTGATTATGTAGTTGCTTCTTAGTGTCAATTGTCTATGTACTTAAATGTGTTTTTGTGGTGGCCAGGAATGATCTTTCTTTTCCATATTCAGCACTCCCTTAAGGACCTCTTGAAAGGCAGGTCTAATGATAATGAATTCCTTTGGCATTTTCTTGTCCAAAAAGATCTTATTTCTTTTTCACCTATGAAACTTAGTTTTGCTACATAGGAAATCTTTTGCTACATAGGAAATCTTTTCTTTAAGAATGCAAATATAGGCCCTCAATCTCTTCTGGCTTGTAAGGTTTCTGCTGAAAGGTCCACTGTTGGTCTAATGGGGTTCCATTTGTAGATTACCTGCCCCATCTCTCTAGCTGCCTTTAATATTTTTTCTTAAGTGTTGACGTTGGAAAATGTGATGACAATATGTCTTGAGGATAGTTGTCTCATATAGAATCTCACAGGGGATAGCTGCATGTCCTGATTTTGAATGCTGGCCTCTCTAGTGAGGTTGGGGAAATTTTCTTAGGCAATAGACTCAAATATGTTTTCCAAGTTGCTTGCTTTCTCAGGGACACCCATGAATCATAAATATGGTCTCCTTAAATAATTCCATATTGAGTTTTTTTATTCATTTTTTATTTTTATTTTCTTTGTTTTTAATCTGACTGATTTGAAGAACCAGTGTTTGAGCTCTGAGATTCTTTCTACATCTAGTCTGTCAAGATGTACATCTAGTCTTTCTACATCTAGTCTTTCTACATCTAGTCTGGGTGACAGCGTGAGACTCCACCTCAAATTAAAAAAAAAAAAAAAAAAAGAAAGAAAATCTTAGGCTTTCCTTGATGGTTTTGTCATTGGTAGTGAGTGGTACAGAGACTATAAATGCGAAATTATCTTTTTATACTGTAAAAAAAAGCAAATAAGTAAATATATTGACATTGCTGGGAAACAGTGTTTTCATTGTGAAAAAAGGTTGATAGAAATATGGAAAAGGGTAAAAATGAAAAGGAATCTTTGGGTATTATACTGAAATTAATGACATCAAGCCATAGTTTAAAACACACACACACACACACACACACACACACACATGAATCTAGAAGCAATGATATTCTAATAGGAATAAGCATCCTTCTGCCCACTAACATTTCTCCACTAAAGGAACTGGAGATTCTTAGAGAAATGGCAGATTCCAGATTTGTGCAATGAAAAGTATAAGGCAAGTTTCGGATATATTGTGCCAGAATTCAAAGGATTGCTTGTTGATTAACAGAGACATTTGAAAAGAACAGGGAAGCTAGCTTAAAGGCTACCCCACTGGCAATACTTGGAAAAAGTTGAATATCAAAAAGAGTAAGGATAGTTATGTATTATAACATGTTGGATTTTTTTAAAAAGCCAGGACTCAATAGTGATTAAAACATTAATATGTAATTCATGTTAAAGCAAGAGACACAAGGAAGAAAAAGAAAAAAACTCTTCTTTACAGATGAATGCCAGCTAATAAATCTGGAAGGAATGGTAGGATTAGAAAATGACCATTTTGCAAATTCCAGTGTAAACTAATTAAATAAGACAAAGATCCTCAGTGGTTCTTAAACCGCTGGGGAAAAGGTTATTGAGAATAAATATTCATGTGTTCTCAAAGTGTTACCCTAAAAATTACTTATCACTTACAATGTATAATTACAAGAGTGAGATTTAGAGATTACCAACCAAGTTGTCAAACTTGGCAACATTAAAAGTGGGACATACTGTCTCCCCATGGGATACAATAGAAACTATGCAACGTCGTTCATATAATATCCTCGTTAAAAGTGCAGAATCTGAGTTTAATCAAGAGTGAGCAATCAGACGTCTTGATAGATATTTTCAAATTTTCCTCCAAAATGGTTACTTCCACTTAAACTTTCAAAGTTTTACCTATTCTTTTGCTAGATTGTTTCTGTTAAATCACAGCAATGTGCATTAGCTATTTGTATTTTAATGAATTTATTTGTTCTTAATAGGTGTGTCAATTTGGGGTTTACTCCATTTTTAAAACTTGTCCTTGACTTTATGTTATTTTTTACATATACAAAGCTTCAAAATTTTTAGTCATAGTTATCATTCTTTTATTTTCTGGCTTCTAGGAAAGAAATAATTCCATGTCCTTTATTAATATGAAGACAGTAAAGAGGTGGGAATATTTTTACTAAATTCTATAGCATGCAGATTAGTCTGTCATGTAGTTGGGAACAGCCAATGTTCTATTTGACTCTAAATCTGCACTGGTTCCATGAACATTAATCACTATTTTCTTCTTCCATTTTAATCATGCCTACTCTTTATTCTTCATGTTTACCCCATACCTACAGTAAATCTCTTCCTCATGTCTGCTTACATGAAAGATGTTGAGAAAAAACAAACATGAAATTGACTGAGTTCTGCTCTCAGTTTACAGAGAAAAGGAGATGAAATGTACTTGTAAGCATGGTCAGTGCCACAGAAAGACAAGAAAAATGTCACAGGATTTCAGAGAAGAGATTACATCTAGCTGACAAGATTAGGAAATGCTTTGGGGAAAGGGAGGTATTTAATTTGGGTCTTTAAGTCTAGGTAAGATCTGTATGTACAAAAAATGGGATAGAGGAACAGTAGGCACAAAGACAGAGAAGGGGAGAGTATGTAAAAGAAACGGCTAGAAGCTCAGCTGGCCTGACGTGTAGGCTGCACATTCAAGAACACACATGAGGGCATGAGCCGTGGACCCCGATCATTCAGTCATCAAAACTTTTAAAAAGAATGTATGTGGCCAAGTGTGGTGGCTTACACCTGTAATTCCAGCACTTTGGAAGGCTGAGGTGGGTGGATCACTTGAGATCAGGAGTTCAAGACCAGCCTGGCCAACCTGGTGAAACCATCTCTACTAAAAATGTAACAATTAGCCAAGTGCAATGGTGCCTGCCTGTGATCCCAGCTACAGGGAGGCTGAGGCACAAGAATGACTTAAACTCGGGAGGCAGAGGCTGCCGTGAGCCAAGATTGCACCATCACTGTATGCCAGTCTGAGCAACACAGCAAGACACTATCTCAGGGAGAAAAAAAAAAGTATATAGCTATAGCTAAAAAGGAAATACTGGGTATTGGGCAGTGTGGAGTTTTTAAGAGTATAATACCATTCCAATGTTTGTCAGTTCTACTTGCGGTTTCTTTTTTTTTTTTTTCCCCTTAAAAATCCTTCCCTCTCCATTCCAACAGTGTCCCATTTGTCCCCAGTTTTCTCAATTTAAAAATACTGGATCAGGAATTCCTGTATTGTCTTGACCTAATGAGCAATTTGGCTATGTCCAAATTGCAAGCTGCCATTTATTGCCCTGTTTTACTAACTGTTAGTAGTGAAATTGCCTTAAAACTTACTGTTGAGCAGCTCTTAACACTCTCTGAAGTGACACTTGGTCTCCTGGGCTGGAAGGGGAGCAGTGACATGGTCCTTCTGCCTTTGGGTTTTGAGGCAGCCTGTGACCCTTGAAAAGGTTTCCACTTATTTGGAGGGTTGTGTAATTCTCTCAAGCTAGAAGACCAGATTTCCCCTTTGCCTGAGCACTGGAAACAAACAATTGGCTAATGTGACAGCCTCCTCACTCATCCTAGAAGTAATTGTATCAATTTGACTTTGTGGCCTGGAGGTGGGGGCTGTGAGAGGGTAATAGGATTTAAACTCCAATTCTTTTTCAGCTGCTGGCTGGGATTAGTGAATGGAGATAAATAGAACCCCTTTGCTATTTTTATAAATTTCAGCTTTGATGTAGGCCTAGATATGAAACATATAAAATTTCTCCAGAGATGACATATAAAAACTACAGGGAAAAGGTACAGAAATCCTACCTTGGGTTAAAGAATTTGTCTCAGTTTCTCTTCTAGACAGTGTTTGCAGAAATGATCTCCATACAGTTTTATTATTACTGATCACTCTGTACTCTTTCTTGAGCATTTGTCAACAAATTGCTCCAATAAAAGTACTTATAATAAATCCCATGTGTTCTGTGGGTCCATTGCCTTGTAGGCACAATTCTTCTCAGATATATTGCAGTTTGGTAGTTCAATGACTTTGTAATTTAAACTGTAACTGATAGAAGGAAGGAAACAGACTCATCTTCTGAAAGTAATGACTTAAAGCTACTACTATTCTGAAGACCTGAGAGCTTCATGGCTCTGTTATTTCTGTCTTGTTTGTGTGTGCATTAGAGTGTGCTCAGACTGGAGAGGGGATAATTGAATCTGAGAACTGTCTTAAATCAGGAACTGTTGAAGCAACTGTGTTTATTTATGTTAGAGAAGAAAAAACAGGAGACACATGCTGAAAGTATTCAAATACTGCAAGTAAATATTAAGAAAAGACAGACTTTGATGGTGTTTCCAGTAGGGCTAACCAGTAAGCACTGGAGGGAAGTTACATGGGGGCTGGTTTGAATTTAATAGAAAAATGAATTTTCTATCACTATCCAACAATGGAACAAATTGGCCAATGCTGAAAATATCGGCTAGGTAACTCTGCAGATTATAATTACTCTCTGACATCACTCGTCAATTTTAAGAGTCAATTCATTCATTCAAGTATTAATTACCTTAAGAAATGATTAGGAACCAATGTGAGTGAACACAATAGTGAGTGACAACAGATGTGGCACCAGGATGTGGACTGTGACTCCCTCACAGTCTGGTAGGGAGATAAACAATGACCAAATAAGCAATGAGTACATGATATTAAACTTGGGTAAGTGTCATACAGTGAAGGAATGTGGTCCTATAAGAGCACATGTTGGCCAAGTATGGTGGCTCACACCTGTAATCCCAGCACTTTGGGAGGCGGAAGTGGGCAGATCACCTGAGGTCAGGAGTTCAAGACCAGCCTGGCCAACATGGTGTAACCTCATCTCTACTAAAAATATCAAAAATTAGCCAGGCCTGGTGGCGCATGCCTATAATCCCAGCTACTCCGGAGGCTGAGGCAGGAGAATCACTTGAACACAGGAGGCAGAGGTTGTAGTGAGCTGAGACTGTGCCACTGCACTCCAGCCTGGGCAACAAGAGTGAAACTCTGACTAAAAAAAAAAAAAAAAAAAAAAGCACATGTCAAAGGAATCTTCCTAAACCTAGCGGTGGTGTGGTGGGTGTTGTGAAGAGAGCTTTCCTGCTGATGCGATGCCGCAGTAGAAAATTGGAAAATGAGTAAGAGTGAATCTGCTGTGGTGGGAAGACAAAGGGAAGAAGAGGTTTCCAAGCAACTTACGAGCAGCCCTGTGGAAGGAGAGATTCTGGTGTGCTTCCCACTCTTTTCTTGAAGTAAGAATGACCTTAGGTTCTTATTAAGTATACCAGTTTTGAGAGCCTTCCTCTGAAAGTATCATGCAGTGGGCTTGGAAATGTTATCAAACAACTTGAGTGATTTGATTATTTAATTTATCCAATAACTTGAGTTTGGATACATAAAACTTTCAGACAGGACATTAGCGAAACTAGAAGAAGGCCATTGTGACTGATGCAGAAAGGTTGTAGGTTGTGGGGTAAAAGGCAGGCTGTGGTCAGTGCATTTGTTTTTATCCTGAGAGTATAGTAGGTTTGTGGAATTAGTAACTAAAAATTGAGGGAATTCTTTCTTACCACTTTAATTTTGCCTGTGAGTGAAGAAACAAAAATTGTTATCCATATGTAGTAGGAGAGGCTAAGCAGACATCATCGTAGTTTTGAGGAAAATGGAGAAATGAGAGAGCCAGTTGGCCAGGAAAAACTAGTAGGGACTGATGTGCAGAGTTGAGGGATCACTTAAGGTTAGGGATTGTGGATTTATAGAGGTAACAATTTGCTCTGCAATTGCTTTTCTCCAGCAATTATCAAACTCTTCAGTTTAACTAGAGAGAAAGCAGGATTCACCCAGGTTAGATGTGATAAAATACAAAGGCATAAAGAAGTTTGGGATATGGACAAGAGTGATTTTGAAATGAAGGATTGGCCGGGCGCGGTGGCTCATGCCTGTAATCCCAGCACTTGGGGAGGCCGAGGCGGGTGGATCACGAGGTCAAGAGATCGAGACCATCCTGGTCAACATGGTGAAACCCCGTCTCTACTAAAAATACAAAAATTAGCTGGGCATGGTGGCATGTGCCTGTAGTCCCAGCTACTCGGGAGGCTGAGGCAGGAGAATTGCTTGAACCCAGGAGGCGGAGGTTGCGGTGAGCC
>PVKV010014232.1:24749-58371 GCA_004027835.1 Alouatta palliata | reverse complement strand
GCATTTGGGTTGGTTCCAGGTCTTTGCTATTGTAAACTGTGCTGCAATGAACATTCGTGTGCATATGTCCTTATAGTAGAATGATTTATAATCCTTTGGATATATACCCAGTAATGGGATTGCTGGGTCAAATGGAATTTCTATTTCTAGGTCCTTGAGGAATTGCCACACTGTCTTCCACAATGGTTGAACTAATTTACACTCCCACCAACAGTGTAAGGAATTTCAAAATACAACTGAAAGCTTTATTAACAAAGTGGACCAAGCAGAAGAAATAATTTAAAAGTTTAAGATTGGTCTTTCAAAATAACACAAAAATTTTGAAAAATTAATGAACAAAATCTTCAAGTAATATAAAATTATATGAAGTGACAAGATGTGTGAATTATTGACATTCCTGAGAGAGATGGAGAAAAAGTAAGCAACATGGAAAACATCTTTGAGGGAATAATTTTAGAAAATGTTCCTATTCTTGGAAAGAAGTAAAGATCCAGATACGAGAAATCCAGAGAACACTTGCTAGATACTCCACAAAATGAACATAACCAAGGCATATGGTCACCAGACTGTCTGAGGTCAATGGTAAAGAAAAACATATTAAAGACAGCTAGAGAAAAATGATCAAATCACTTTTGAAGGGAAACTCCATCAGCCTAACACTAGACTTCTTGACAGAAACCTTTTAAGCTAGGAAAGATTGGGGACCTATTTTCAACCTTCTTAAAGTAATTCCAACCATGAATTTATGAATTTTACATTCCATCAAACTAAGCTTTGTAAGCAAAAAGAAATAAAATCTTTTCCAAACAAGTAAATGCTAAGGGAATTTTTTAACCAATAAACCAGCTTTACAAGAGAATTTTTTTTTTTTTTTTTTTTTTTAGGTGGAGTCTTGCTCTGTTGCTCAGGCTGGAGTGCAATGGTGAAATCTTGGCTCACTGCAACCTCCGTTTCCTGAGTTCAAGCTATTCTCCTACCTCAACCTTCCAAGTAGCTGTACTACAGGCACCTGCTACCACACCCAGCTGATTTTTGTACTTTTAGTAGAGATAGGGTGAGATTCTTAAGGGACTTTTAAGCATGCTACCACGAAACATACCTAAGTACATAGCCCACAAACTCTATAAAGCAACCAACTAACAACTTCAGGATAGGATTAAAACCTCATATATCAATATTAACTTTGAATGTAAATGGTCTGAATGCCCCACTTAAAAAGGATAAAATAGCAAATTAAATTTTTAAAATACCCATCCATATGCTGTCACTAACAGACAGAGTTCAAGTGTAATGACAGTCATAGGCTCAAAGTAAAGTGTTGGAGAAGGATCTATCATGCAAATGGAAAACGAAAAAGAGCAAGAGTCACTCTTCTTATATCAAATAAAACAGATTTTAACCCCACAATAGTAAAAAAAAAAGTACAAAGAAGAATATTACATAATGACAAAGGTTGAACCCTCATTTGACAGGAAGACTTAACTATATTAAATATATATGCATCCAACATTGGAGCACCCAGATTTATAAAACATGTTCTTCTAGACCCTCAAAAGACCACCTAATAATACAATAACCACACAATAATAGTAGAGACTTCGACACCTCATTAGATCATTGAGGCAGAAAACTAACAAAGAAATTCTGGATTTAAATTTGACACTTGAACAATTGGACCTAGTAGACATCTACAGAATACTCCTCCCATCAATCATAGAATATACATTTTTCTCATCTGCACACAGCATTCTCTAAGACTGACAACATACTTTGCCATAAGGTAAGTCTCAATAAATTTTTTAAAAATCAAAATTATACCAACCATATTCCTAGACCACAGTGGAATAAAAATAGAAACAAATTCCAAGCAGACCTCTCAAAACCACTTGATTATATGGAAATTAAACAACTTGCCCCTGAATGACTTTTGGATAAACAATGAAATTAAGGCAGAAATTTTAAAAAAATTGAAATCAATGAAAGCAGAGACAGCATATCAAAGTCTCTGGGATGCAGTAAAAATAGTGTTAAGAGTAAAGTTTATATTGCTAAATGCCTACATCAAAGTTAGAAAGATCTTAAATTTACCATCTGTCATCATACCTAGAGGAAAGAAAGAAATAAGAACAAACTAAACCCAAAGCTAGAAGAAGAGAAGAAATAACTAAAATCAGAGTAGAATTAAATGAAATTGAGACCCTTCAAATCTAGAGAATCGACAAAACCAAAAGTTGGTGTTCTAAAAGGACAAATAAGATTGATAGACCACTAGCCAGATTAACAAAGAAAAAAGAGGGACGATTCAAATACACACAATCAGAAACAATAAAGGTGACCGAGAATACATAAGATCTTTAGAGCTTTTTATGAACACTTCTACACATACACAAACTAAAAAATGTAGAGGTAATGGATAAACTACTGGAAACACAGAACTCCCAAGATTGAATCAGGAAGAAGTTGAAACCCTGAACAGACAGATAGCCAGTTCTGAAATTGAATTAGTCATAAAAACATACCAACCCAAAAAAGCCCCAGACCAGATGGATTCACAGCCAAATTCTACCAGATGTACAAAGAAGAGCTGAATTAATTTTTCTACTGAAACTATTCCAAAATATTACGAGGAGGGACTCTTTCCTGACTCATTCTATGAAGCCAGAATCATCCTGCTACCAAAACCTGACAAAGATACAACAAAAAGGAAAACCACAGGAAAAAAAGATATGTTCTCTCTTGATACCATATTCAAAAATAAATTACAGATAAAGTCCTACATTTTTTTGAAGATTAAAACAACGTATTTATTTCTGTGGGCTTGGAAGAAAAATTAAAGTAGAAAAATGATAAATAAGACTACATCAAAATAAAAAGCTACTGTATGAAAAAAGACATTTTAAAAGATGCTAAAAATCCAGAGATAGGCTTTAAGAAAATATTTGTAATATATGACAGACAATTATTACCCAGGATATATAAAACTATGAATAGGTAAGAAACATTCTAGTTGGTCAGAATGTAAAATGGTGCAGCCACTATGAAAAACAGTGTGAAGTTTCCTCAAAAAATTAAAAATGGAATTACCATATGACTTGGCGATCCCACTTCTGCATATACATCCAGAAGTATTGAAAATAGGATCTCGAAGACATATTTGCACACCCATGTCCATTGTAATATTAGTCACAATAGCCAAGAGGTAGAAATAACCTGAATGTGCAAGGATGAGTTAATGGATAAAGACAATGTGGTATATACATACATATAATGGAATATTATTCAGCCTTAAACAAGACATCTTGTCATATGCTACAACATGGATAAACCTTGAGGATATTATGCAAACTGAAATAAGCCAGTCACAAAAAGACACACTACATAATTCTATTTATATGAGGTATGAAAAGTAATCAAATTCATAGAAGCAAACAGTAGAGTGGTGGTTGCCAGGGGCCGGGGATAGAAGGAAGAAAGGCGGAATTGTTCAATGGGTATAGAGTTTCAGTTTTGCAAGATGAAAAAGTTCTGGAGATTCGTTGCACAATCAAGTGCTTATAGTTAACACTACTGTACGCATAAAAATGGTAAGATGGTAAACTTTATGTTATGTGGATTTCTTTCCACAATTAATAATCAGAGTTTTAAACCTCAGTTTAAGAGAAGCTATTTATGTAAATACTCCAGGAAGAAGGAAACATTTGGCTTATATTCAGCCAGAGATATAAATGTGTGATGTAAGAACTTATTCTATCAGCAGGTTTTCTTAGCAGGAAGGATGGCTGAGAGCTTGAAACTTGGGGCTTCTGAAGGGACAGGTGAGTGCAACAGTGTCCCAAATGGGTAAGCAAATGCCACTGCTGAGGCGGTAGGCCAGCAATGTCTGTAACGGTGAGGGGGCACATTTAGGCATTCACCAATATGATTGGTAGATTATGTTCATACACAATTTTTCAAGGAGTCAAGGAATGTTTGAAAAATTACTTTTTATTTATTTTTTATTGTTTAGATGGGGTCTTTCTCTGTCACCCAGGCTGGAATGCAGTGCATGATCATAGCTCACTGCAGCCTGCCGTTCCTGGGTTCAAGCAATCCTTCAGCCTCACTCAGCCACCTGAGTAGCTGGGACTATTGGCATACACCACAATGCCTGGATAATTTTTTTTATTTTTTTATTTTTAGTAGCGATGAGATCTTGCTATGTTGCCCAGGCTGATCTCAAACTCCTGAGCTCAAGTGATCTGCCCACTTCACCTTTCGAAGTGCTGGGATTACAGGCATAAGCAACCATGCCTGGCTTGACCTGCTTTTTATTTTTATTTTTTAATATCTCTAGTCACCCAAAATGACTAAAAGCTAAATTTAAAAAACCTCTATGTTGCAGAATAACACTTCATACTTCTGTGCTACGTGTACGTTTCCCGTGGCTGAGCAGTATCATCATACTTAGTATTAAGGGAGTTATAAAATATCAAAATTTCAAATGAACTAAGAAAGTATGAAAATTATGGAATACTAATGTTATCTTTTGATGGAAGAACATGAAAACAAAGACCACTCAAATCAATTTTTCTTAAACTATAACTTTATTTGGGCAAGAAAAATTTCCTTAAATTAAGCTATCATTTTAAACATCTTAGGACAAATTATTTTTTAAAAAAAAATTTACGTCAGGATAGTCTTGCTTAAGTGGTTTTCTATTCTACCATCTTCATTATTATGTTCATTATTATGAACATTTGCTATGTATATATATATACATATGTCTCAGTTACTTCCTGTGACTAAACTGCTCTCTCTTAGAAGACTTTTACTGATGAAACTGTGGCTGTAAATATATTGCTAAATATGTAGTCAGCTTTATGCAAATTAAAATAATGAGATACTGTATTTAGCCATCATAAAGGCAAATATTAAATAATAATAATATTGAGGCATTATAAATTTTTGTGGAAAAAGCAACTCTTATATACTGCTGGTAAAAGAACAAATGGATGCATTTTTTTTTAGAGTAATTTGGCAGTTTCTATTAAATTAAAGATGTGCATGCTGTATGATCCAGCTGGAGGAACATTTGCATATGTATATTTGGAGATGTGTCATGATCTGCATAATTCCCTGTAGCATTTCTGTAATAATGAAAAAATTATGAATAATGAATGATCATTACTGGAGGAATAGTTAAATAAAATGTGATATATTTATACACTAGAATTACAGTAGTTAAAGCAATAAATTACACCTGTATATTATCAACAGAATTAAATCTCCAAAAATTATTACTGAATAAGAAAATGAAAGTTATAAAATAGATACAGTATATAAATTTATGTTATAAAACGACATAAAACAGAAACCAGTCCTTTGCAGCAATGTAGATGGAACTGGTGCTCATTATCCTCAGTGAAATAACACAGAAACAAGGTCAAATACCATGTGTTCTCACTTATAAGTAGGAGATAAACAATAAGTACACTTGGACATACAGAGTGGAATAACAGACACTGAAGATTACAAAAGGTGGAAGGGTGGGAGGAGAGTGAGGACTGAAACATTTTACCTCCTTTTACCTATTCGGTAAAATGTTCCCTCTTCAGGTGATGGGTTTATCATGATGCAATATATGCATGTCAGAAATCTGCACTTGGACCTCATAAATATGTACAAATAAAAATTTAAAATAAAGTAAAAATGACATAAAACAATTGTACTTTTAATCTATGATATTAAATAAAAAGAGGTCTGGAAGGATGCACAGCAAACTGTTAGTAGTGGCTTCCCCAGAAAGTGTGAAACGGCCTCCAGACCTCTTAAATGCCCAGAATTGACACAGGGTCACTTTGAATACATTCTATTGGTCAAAGCAAGCAAAGGCCAGTCCAGTTCCAAGGCACTTCCTCACTTCATGGGAAGAGCAAAAGGAGTGGCATGCACCTGATGGGTGGTGGTGGAAGTGATGGTGACCATTTTTGGAAATTGTCTACTGTATTTTCCTTCCCCCATTTTAGGCAACTGGCATCCTTCAGATCTTGGCTCCTTTGCTTCCCCCTATATCTCCCACCAAAGTTTGCTTTAAAGAAATATTTTGTAGGAATGTTTTACTTGGATTGTGGATTTAAACAGGACATGTTACTCCTAACAGGACATTTACATTTGATATATCTCTCTGATCATGGAAAGAAATGATCTATCTCTTTTTAAGGTAACTTCAGGCATCAGCAAGTGGGGGAAGAGCTTCTTGGAGTCTTGCTTTTGAGTCTCATCTCATGGTTTTCTAAGTTCTTCACATCCTCCATCTCCTTAAAAGTTGGCTGGAGATAAAAGGGTAATGTCACCCTGTAAGGACTGAGCTCTTCATTCGCAGATGCTGTTCCACCTGGAACAGAAATGTCCTGTAACCACATTTCCATGGCTTTATGATCCACAATTAGGAGATTGACCATGTCAGATACCAAATAGAAAAAGAGAGACAGCAAGAATTCATCTAGTCATCTATCCAAATATATTTGTTGAGGTCCGTGTAGCTGGGAGCTATCCAAGGTACTGGGTGTACCAGTAGAAAACAAGATAGGCAGCATCTGCCCTCACAGAGCTTATGGTCTGGTGGGCTATATAGACAAGGAGCAAATATGGGTAATAAGTGTTAGGTATAAATAAAAAGAAATTACAAGGTGCTATGGGAAGACGATGCAAAGTCTAATCAGTGGTATGATAAGTCTAATTACTGGCTCTACCAAAAAATTTTTAAAAGGAAAAAAATAAAAAAGTTCCTGATTAATAGTGTTTGCCAATTTCTGTCAATTTCAAGCAGCAACATGATGTCACTGAATGGAGTTACAAAAAATGTGTAGTACTTTCTTTATCCATAGGGGCTATATACCAAGACCCCCAATTGATGCCTGAACCCATGGCTAGTACTAAACTCCATGAATACTATGTTTTTTTTTCTATACATACATAACTATGGTAAAATTTAATTTATAAATTAGGCCAAGTAAGTGGTTAACAGCTAATAATAAAATAGAACAATTACAATAATATACTGTAATAAATTTATATAAATGTGGACTCTCTCAAAATATATTATTGTAATATTTTCAGACAGTGATTGACTGTAGGTAACTGAAACTATGAAAAGTGGAACCATACATCAGCACGAACTATTGTACAAGCCAATAACAGGGCCTTGCCTGGATCTAAGCCAGTTAGAGTAGGAGAATGGGGATGTCAGGAAGGCTTTCTGTATAAAGGGCTATCTAAGATGAGAAATGAAAGATGAAGAAAAATGAGTCAAATGAAGAGGGTCAAAGGCAAATATTCCACGTGTAGATGACAACATGGTCAAGGCCTGAAAAGTGAGAAAGGACCTCACACACTTGGAGAATAACTGATCAATGTGGATCAAGGGCGTGGTGCTAAGTGATATGTGTGTGAAGGTAGATGGGAAGGGGCTTGTGTACATGGGCTTTGTATGTAGTGAGGTGTGTATATATGCATGAAATTGTGTGTACATGTGTATAGTATGTTATCTGTGTATTATATGTGTGCTTATGCACATGTGCATGTAGTACAATGAGTATGTGTTGTGTATGTGTGTGCATGCATGCTGGTGTCCTATTCAACTCCAGCTGTCATAACAAAATATACACTGGGTGTATGGAACAAATGACATTTATTTCTCACAGTTCTAGAGGGTGAGAAATCTGAGATCAAGGGGGCAGTGGATTTGGTGTCTGGTGAGAGCCTCTTCCTGGCATGCAGTTCGCTACTTTCTCACTGTCTTCACATGGCAGAGAGAGAGCTATGGTCTCTTTCTCTTCTTATGAGGACACTATTCTCATTATAGAAGCCCTACTCTCATGACCTCCTCTAAACCTAATTATCTTCCAAAAGCCCTACTTTCAAATACCATCACTGTTACGGTTTGGCTGTCTCCCCATCCAAATCTCATCTTGAATTGTAGCTCCCGTAATTTCCTCATGTTGTGGGAGGGACCCAATTGAATCGTGGGGCGGTTTCCTTCATACCTTTCTCATGGCAGTGAATAAGTCTAATGAGATTTTATGATTTTATGAGGAAAAACCCCTTTAACTTGGTTTTTATTCTTCTCTTGTGTGCCACCATGTGAGACATGGCTTTCACCTTCTGCCATGATTGTGAGGCCTCCCCAGCCATATGGAATGGTGAGTTGATTAAACCTCTTTCTTTTGTAAATTGCCCCGTCTTATGTATGTATTTATCAGCAGCTTGAAAATGGTCTAATACAGTAAACTGGTACCAGTAGAGGGCACTGCTGAAAAGATGATAGCAGAAAATATGGAAACGACTTTGGAACTGGGTAACAAACGAGGTTGGAACTGCTTAGAAAGCTCAGAAGAAGACAGAAAATGTGAAAAACTTTGGAACTTCCTAGAGACTTGTTAAATGGCTTTGAGGAAAATACTGATAATGATATGGACAATGAAATCCAGGTTGAGGTAGTTTCAGATGAAGATGAGAAAATTGTTGGGAACTAGAGCAAAAGTGACTTTGTTATGTTTTAGCAAAGAGACTGGTGGCATTTTGCTCCTGCCCTAGAGATTTGTGGAAGTTTGAACTTGAGACAGATGATTTAGGGTTTCTGGTGGAATAAATTTCTAAGCAGCAAAACATTCATGATATGACTTGGGTGCTGTTAAAGGCATTCAGTTTTAAAAGGGAAACAGAGCATAAAAGATACTCCTTTCTATTATTATTAATTTTCATAAGCATATCCTTTTCCATCCTTTTACTTTCAACCAACTGTGTTATTGAATTAGAATTAAATTTCTTATAAATGGCATATAGTTGGGTCATGGTTTTTATTCACTCTCCAATCTCTGTTGATTGGTATATTCAGACCACTGACATAATTACTAATATATTAGTGCTTAGGCCTACCGTTTTATTATTTGTTTTCTTTGGTTCTTGTTCCTGCTTTGCTTTTCTTGGGTTCCAGTGAGTTACTTAAACATTTTTTATAAATTCATCTTAATTGATTTATAGTGTTGTTGAATGCACATCTGTGTATAGTTTTTAAAGTGGTTGTTTTGTGTATTACGTTAGATGTATGTGACTTATTGCAGTCTATTGGTATCAACATTTAACCACCTTGAATGAAGTATAGACACATTACTTGCATTTAGGTCCCTTACCTTCCCCATTTAAAAAAATCTTTGTCTTGCATGTATTTTTTTTAATCAAAAACGTATTTACAAAACTCCTGAAGAACAGAATAGTCTTACATGTGTGCCCATATTTCTTGTCTTTACTTTGTTTCTTCTTTCCTGATACTCCAACATTTGTTCTTTTATCACTTACTTTGTGTTTAAATAACTTCCTTTAGTCAATCTTAAGAGTAGGTGTGCAACAAATTGAAGGTTTAGAATTTAAGTTTGGAGGATAGGAGGTGTATTAGTTTATTGTTGTACTCCTATAAAAAATACCAGAGACTGGATAATTTATAAAGAAAAGAGGTTTAATTGGTTCATAGTTCTGCAGGCTGTACAGGAAGCATGATGTTGGCATCTGCTTGGCTTCTGGGGAGGCCTCAGGAGACTTACAATCATGGTGGAAGGTGAATAGGGAGCTGGCACTTCACCAGGCCAGAGCAGGAGGAAAAGAGAGATGGATGAGGTGCCACACACTTTTAAACAACCAGATTTGAGATCACTCTCTTTCACTATGACAGTACCAAGGGGGATGGTGTTAAACCAAAACCACCCCCATGATCCAGTCACCTCCCACTAGGCCCCACCTCCAACATTAGCGATTACAATTTTACAGGCTATTTAGTGGGGACACAGATCCAAACCATATCAAGAGGCTTCTGATGCTTCTTTACAAAATTTCTTTTTTTTTTCTTGGTATAGTTTTTGCCTTGTGGCTAGCTTTAATGTATGCTGATCTAGTTCTGCTTTTATAAAGAAGATGTTTAATTTAAAATAGATTTTCTAAGTACTTTTTTTTTTTTTTTTTTTTTTTTTTTTGCATCTTGGTTAGATAACCCAGTCCTACCTATATAGGCCCAGGACATCAGAACATTTAATTATGACTATACTCT
The DNA here is from genome assembly GCA_004027835.1 of Alouatta palliata. NCBI lineage: Eukaryota > Metazoa > Chordata > Mammalia > Primates > Atelidae > Alouatta > Alouatta palliata. Next base: position 48,293 of record PVKV010014232.1, on the reverse strand, counting down.
GATTAATCTTATATTATGATATAAATTGTAAAACTCTGAGCTATAAGGACCTGACCCCAGGAAGATGTAATTAAGACACCTTTAGGAATATGAGTAAGCATACCATAGACTGCGAAAACATATTAGCGATCTGACAAAGGACATGGATCCATATTTAAAGAGCGTCTACAAATACACAATAAAAACAAAACCTAAATTTTAAAAATGGGTAAAAGATTTGAATACACACTTCACAAAAGAAGATATATGAGTGACCATTAAACACATGAAAAGTTTTCAACATTAGTTATCAGAGAAGCAGAAATGAAAATCACAATTAGTTACCATTTCAGACACACTAGAAAGGCTAAAGTACAAAAGACAACATCAAATGTTGACAAGGCTGTGGAGTCAGTGGAAGTTGCATGTAATACTGATGGAAATGAAAACGGTAGAAACATCGTGGAAAACTATGTGAAAGTTTCTTATAAAGTTAAGCATATTCTTACCCTATGACCCATCAATCCCCCTAATTGTTCATTCATAACCAATCCTTGGCACTCATATGTTGTTTTCTCGGCCCCCATATTTTCCCTGCTCTTTATTTTACTATTCTCATGTTTCTTCTGTTCTCTCATTTTCCATCTCCAATGGGTTCTTTCTAACTAACCACAAAGGGACTCATTTCTTCTACATTCATTCTAGGTGGTATACATGTGATGCCTAAATTATAATCATCATAATTAGGATTATATATATATATATATATATATATATATATATAGCCAAAATAAGATGGCAATTATTTTCATGATGATGGCTATAGATGTTAGTTATGTGTCAAAGGTAACAATGAAAATGGAATATATACCAATATATGAAAGGCAATATTTGGATTTTAAATCTTGTGTCATGTACCAATAACACAACATTCTTTAACAATAGAACAAAAACAACATCATAGTCATTTGAAAACTTCATTTATTATATACCAATATACACTTTCTGTAATAAAAAAGAAACCTCCCAATACACCGAGTCATCTTATAAATGAAATAAGAAAATAGAATTTTCACCTGTTTACAAAGGGGTTAAATTAATCAGCACAAGCTACCATATGTATGTCTGCCCTGTAGTATATGTGAATTTTAATCCTGGTTATGAGGAAAAAATGGTGCTGTATCATTTGGCACTATAGTATTGCTCTTGAATATTGGCATAATTACACATATTGATATTTTCAAATTAGTAATTTTAAATGTAAATCATTCAAAATATAAACTGCATTTATAGTTTTCCAATATTTTGTGTTAATCTTTGCTATTTACACATAAATATGTTCAGAATAAACATTTTTGACATTCAGAAGATACCTTTCTCCACTTTCTATTTTTATATACTCTTTAGATGAGTGAACATGTAAATATATATTAAAGAGGCTATTTGGCATATTTTTTTCAAATAATAGTAGCTCAAAAGTTATGATATTTTCTAGTAATGCTCAATTTCCATAACAAAGTACACCATTTACATACAGTATTATGCCTCTAGAAAATAATGCATAAAACCAATATATTTTCTTAGGCACAGTCCAGAAAAACTATTGAAATGTGATTTAGTAGTATCATACATGTATGATACTTGTATTTCATAATTGGCTTTACTAAAATATGAAATACACAACAAATGTTCTTACCATAATTTGAAAAAAAAGCAACAAACTCCAGAAATTTTAGGCTGTGAGTAGAAATTTTTAAATCAATTTTTGTAAGTTTGTTATGGAAGGGAGAGAGAATGATCATGTGCATTCCTTTGTAGTGTTAGCACTTATATTTTTAAGGAGAACCACTCAACATTGTATTAAATGGTCAATGAATGTCAGCAAACACCTATGTGAGCTAAACTGAACTAAATCCTATTTTAGACATGCTAAATGAAAAGAACAACTTTAGTATTGATAATAATTTGCAAAAAGGAACTTATTTTCTTGTAGATTATCCTATTACTGTAAACACTGAAGAAGAGCATTACCGAACTGTCTATAACTTAGGTTTCAAATTTAAATTATCCCCAGACATTTGTAGATAGATACATATGGATGGATTTTTGAGCCCACCAGCTTAATTCGCTTGCCCCACCCCCAATAATATAATGCTTTGACTGTGAAGAAAGAAAACTACATATGTAAAAAATAAAAATCAAATGTACCATATATTAACATTCTGATGACTACAGAATAAGATTATATACATAAACATATAGCAAATCACAGTTTCCTGCACTGAATGTTTATCGAATAAAAATGTATCAAACAATACTGGGTAGTATATCTCCACATGAATTGTGGTCTTCTAAAAATTCTGAATGGGGATGGAAGACAAGAGGGAGAGCATTGTTCAGTGACAAAAGTATGACAAGAGGATTTCGGAATAACATGAAAAAGTTGGTGCTTTCTAGAACAGGCAGTTTAGCTATAAGCATTATTTTTGTTGTTGCTCTATAATTTAAATAAAGCTCCTCTCTATATTTAGTGTTTTAACATTTAAATATAAATGTTTTAACATTTACCAAAAATCCATTGAAGAAGTCACTGACTCAATGTCACAAACAGGATGGGCAAAATATTATTTTGCTGTTAACAATAAGATGCTCTAGTCTGACCATCCATGTACCTTACAGGAACAGTTCCTAAGACATAAGTTTTGCCTCTGTTAGTAAATAGACCAGAGTGTTTGGTGCAAGACTGCAAGAAGGCATTAAATGGTGATAGCTTTGCCACCAGGGCAGTTTTGTTTGATGTCCTGAGAATACAGATGTTTGGTACTTTTGTAGGGGGTGCGGGGTAAGGAGACAGCAGGGGAAAGAGTACTATCTGATGACTGTTACATGCAGCTACCCTTATTCTGCTTGTAAAGCATCAAAACTACACCTTCATCATCTCACACTGCCCTAGTAAAACCTGGGTAGAAATGTGCACCATAGATTTTATTTTAAACTCATACACAGCCATCCTTGAAAAAAAAAAAAAAAACAGTGATTTTTCTCTTCTGCAGGTGCCTGATGATATTACTGGTAAACATTTTTGGAATCTTACTGTTATTTCCTATGAATAACATTCTTATAACAATAATTCGAATGTCTTTTGGAGTATAACTTGCAACCATTTCCAATAGAAAAAGAAACTATTTTTCCTTGGGTTAGTGATGCTTGGAATTTGGAGGATCATAAATCCAGTCAATTATAATGAGCGCCATGCTTCCAATCATGAAGATGATTCCAACCCCAAGGAAAGTTAAAGCCTGTAATTCAGAAAGACTGTTAGAAACACAGAAACCATACTTAGTACAATTTGTTTTTTAGTTGTTCACGTAATGTGGCAATCTGATCTATATATTGAGTCATATTATTGTTAATAGCTCAGATGCCCAGGCCTAACCAATCAGTCGATTTAGAATTCTAGTTGGAGAAATAAGAGGAATACAGTGGAGAGATACAACTTAAAGGTTTAACAATGCAGTAATACTTAATTGATTGGGTATATCAAGATGATAGAATACCCTGTGATTATTAAAAATCAAGGGACAAAAAAAGATTCAATAATCTAGAGAATTCTTAAAATCTTTTAGGTGAAAAAGAGAAGATCATAAAAGAATAACATGTATAATATGATTCTAATTTTACAAAGCAAACAAAACCAAAAGTTTAATAGATGTTGCAACAAAAAGTGTATATATGTGTGTGTGCATACATATACACACACATATATATAAGGATATATATGTACATACCTACATATAAAATACTTCAGCATTTCAACACTAGAAGAGGCCTTACATTTTATCACATACTTAAACCTCCTAATTCTATATATAAGAAAGCAGCAACTAAAAATTTTTCACTAGAAAGGGTCTAGGAGATAATTGTACTCATTTTACAATTGGTCAAACTTAAAATAGGTTACAAACAGGACAAGTAATTTGCCAAGTTCACATTGCGGTAAAAGTCTAAGCAAGATGGACTACACAGAGTTAATATCTGGGGGCAAGCTGATGAGTGGAGCTTTTGATACCCCACTATCCTGAAGTCCCTGAAACATCCCAAAGGTAAATGACTACAAGGTAAAAATTCAGAGTAATTCAGTAAGAAATATTCTTTTCAAGCCTTAATATGACTTTATTAAGGAGTGGAAAATATTTTCTTATTAGAAAAACAATTATTTCTAGCATTTGTTTCCATAGTAGTCTTATGGAAAAGAAATACATACTCCCTAATTTAATAAGACTGTATTTTATATCTAAAGAGGTTAACAGAATAATGAATGGTTCTGTTCTGGATCCTAGTCCACACCAGGCACAACAGAGTACTATGGAGGGGAAAACAAAAGCAACATCTTTCCTTTGGCTTTGTAAACCTAAGAAATACTATCAAAATATTAAAATTATTTCATAACACCACTAGGGAGCCTAATTCCTTCCTGCATGATTTTCCATGGATAGTGCAACAGCAGCTTGGTATTGGACACTGCTATGCACATGAAGCTTATGTGCCTGTGGCAAAGGCACATAAACTTTTTTTTTTTTTTTTTTTAATGAACGTAAATTTATTGAAACTGGTTTTGGGGTGGGGGGTGGGTGGATAGCTGGGGATTTTCTAAAGAGAACTGAGGAAGGAGCCAGCGCCCGGGCAGGTAGGAGCGGGTGCCTGGCCACAAACCCTATCTCAGGCCCAGCTTCTTCTTTTCCTTCTGCTTCTTGCAGACCACGTCCAGGTTCCGGGCCTTCCACATGCTCTTGCGAAGCTTGTTGGGGCGCAAGCCTACGCACTTCCCATTCATCTCACGCATGGCGTGCACGTAAGTCTCTGGGGTCCTTGAAGCTGACGAAGCCGTAGCCCTTGGTCTTGCCTGTGCGCTTGTCACGGATCACCTTGGCCTTAAAGAAGGATGTGAAGCGGCTGAAGGCGTGTGCCAAGATGTCATCGTTCACCTCATTGCCCAGATCCCCACAGAAGATCCGGAAGTTATCTGCGTCCCACTCCAGCAGGCTGGGGTCCTCCCAGCTGCTCCCCGCTGCTGTGCGAATGCAGCGTTTCAATTTCTGTGGCTTCCCCTTCTTCTTGTCTTCATCCAGGGGCTCTGGGACCTCGAGAGCCATGGGCCCAGGGCGTGGCTCTGGCCGAAGGGGCCGGGGCCGAGGATGTAGGGACAGGAGTTCAGGAATGCGCAGTGGGGGCAGGAGGCCTCGGACGACCTCCAGTGGGAGGGGCATGGGCAGGGCCAACAGCAGGCTGGGCCCAATGACTGCAGGGCCAGCTGGGGCACCTCCTGACCCCACGGCCACAGCCGCACTAGCTTCCTCCAGCCCGGCCGCCGCTGCCACCACTGCCTCTTCCTTTTCTTTCAGGCCTAGCCCCAGACCTAGGCCCAGCTCTTGGGGTGCTGATGGCTCTTCCAGAGGGAGCCTCAGCACAGCCATGGAGCAACATCATGGGTCGTCCAGGGGGCCCAGGCAGAGGGGGGCCCACGAGGGCCTGGTGAGGGGGCCGCAGGGCCATAGGGCAGGGGCTGGCTGCTGCTCGCCGCAGGAACATGGTTCTCGAGCCTCTGGACTGTTCAGGTGACTCCGATCTCCAGAGCCAGAGCTACTTGACAGGTATGACAGACTCAACACAGGATGTTTGATATTTGAAGAGAAGGAATCTCAGTAGAATCATTTGAGTTTCAGAAATATACCTCCTTTCTCTGCTACCAGAGAGTTCTAGCCCATTTTTGATTTTTGGTTCTTATACATTGATTCATTTTTCCGAACTATATATTTTCCAGTTTATTCTAAGTAGTTGAAGAACAACTAATAATGGGGGGAATTGCAAGGTTTACTTACCCCAATTTTTTGGGGTGACCTAAGAGGTTCTTTCTTGACAAGTTTAAGATAAAAAACTGCTGGAAGAATAAAAATCAGCATAGTGGCAGAAGAAGCCCCTGAGAAGACAAACACAGGGCAAGGTCAATGTCTCACCCAGCAGGTCTTAGCCAGCAAAGGATATGTCAGCACACACTTTAAATAAACCAAATATAAAGCTATCCTATACTTAGCACTAAAACACATACTTAAGTCACATAAGCTCATCTTGGTTGTTTATTCATAGAAGATATGTTTATAGAGATAATTAAAATGTACCTAACATCAAAGCTGCATAAGTATATGTAACATATAATAAGCAACAAAAGGCTGAATTTAACACAAATTTACAGGGGATTAGTAATATAAATACATACTAAGGTGGCTGAACTCATGATGCACCCTACCCATCTCTTACTTTTCAAGTTGCCTACACATGATTCTTTCAAAGTTTTAGATTGTGTTTAAAATTTAAGTAACTCCTCAATCAGTTAGACTGAAAACAGACCATGCAGTTATGGGAAATATTAATAATATGCTTTACAAAATCATCCCTCTATTCCTCTGAAGACAGCTTTTAATGTTCAGCTGATACTCATAGACCTCAGAGAGCTTCTGGCAGGTAAAATCTATCTTTCTCTTTTCCTGATGACACAGCTAATACCTACATCAAAATCCTGGGTCCACATCAAGGTATATGATTTGACTTCTCTGGGGCTCAGTTTCCTCATCTGTCAGAAAAAGCAGCTGGAATAAATAATCTATAAGGTGGCTGCCAGTGTCACTGAGGAGGAAGAGAAGTGACCAGCTCAACCACCAGAGCCTCGAAGAGATAAAGGGAATCTATGAACTTGAGAAAGAAGGGGATCTGGATGACCCAGCACTAGTTCCCTGCTCACCATTTAAGGAGGCATAAGTTTGGGCTGACCAAATTAAAGCCTTTCTGAAACTCACCTATGAATCCGAAGATATATTTTATAGTTGGCACAAGGATGACCAGAACATTATTAAGTGCAATAAGCATGGCTGCAATCAGGAAATGTCTTATCCAGCTGAAGGGTCTTTTGGGAAATAACAGTGTAGTCACTGATGTACGAATCTGGAACAAGAAAGTTCAAAGGTGAGATCATTTCTTTGTTTTTGACTTTATCTACTAGTTCAAATATTGTCATCACTCTAAAACATTTTATTTCTTTTTCCTTTTTCCCAGAAAAGATCTTGACACTTTTTTTCAATTATTTATTATGATAAAACATACATAACATAGAATTTACCATCTTAACCAGTTTTAAGTGTACAGTTCAGTCGTATTAAGTATAGTCATTTCAGTCAACAGACCACATATAAGACTGTGATACCCTAAGGTTGTAATACTTTTCTATGTTTGGATACACAAATTCTTAGCATTATGTTACAGGTCCCTACATTATTCAGTACAGTAACATACTGTACAGGTTTGTAGCCTAGGAGTAATAGGCTATGCCCTATAGCCTTGGTGTATAGTGGACTCCACCATTTAGACTGCAAGTACACTCTATGATGTTTGCACAATGACAAAATTGCCTAATGATGTATTTCTCAGGATATGTCCACATTTTAAAGCAACAGATGACTGTACATTCATCTTGCTGTGCAGTCTTGAAGCTAACTTTTGATATTTGAGATAGAATGTCATTTTTTTCTTGGTGTGTTTTATAATACAATATTTTATGTGTTCACTTTCTTAATTTTCAGAATTTATTGTCAAAAATAATCCCAATCAGAAAGAGATAACAGGTAAGATACATAATTCAGAAATGCAGTAAATCCCTTGTTGATCACTATTCACGTCTCATCAGACTGTATTAGACGTTAACGGCAAGCGCTGAATTGATTTACCCAAGACTGTGAAAGGAAGTTTTACGAATCTAGGTCTTCCTTAAGTTTGCATTTTATTTAACATTTTGCCACCTGGCATTTTAAAATTTTGATGTTTTTGTGTTTGCTCCTTTCTCTTTCTCTCCTTTTTACCTCTCCCTGTTGATAGATTGTAAGTCTACAAAAAGGAAGGAACAGGACCTAATAATCTCAACATTCCTCAGACTTCCTAGCTTAGTGTTGTGCACACAGCAGGCACTCAATAAAAGCTTAAATTAAATTGAATAGTAGAAATCTTTTCCTTCCCTTCAGGGTTCTTGACAGATTTCAGCCCTATTTTAGCAGTTGAAATAAGTAGGGGAAGGGTCAAGAGAGGCTCAGCTGCTGACGTTACTCTGTTGTAACTGGATAAAGTGCCCTGTGGGCAGAGGCAGGGAGTGACATTTGTGTTTATACACCTTAACAAAGTTGAAAACATTCTTATCTTTGGAATCTTTTAGAGGATACTTTTTTGACTTAGTGGAATTACTCTATCAGCTTTTCAATAAGTAACTACTTCAGTTGAGCTAGGAGTTCACAGTTTTGTAAATGCTGTGATTGATTTTTCACTTTAAAATTTTAGTTCTGAAGTCACTTAATGGTACAGGGATGGGAACTCATTTAAACAGAGAAAATGTAAAATATATTTTGAAACATGTATGAATGACAAAAAATTCAAACTAAATAGCTTGCAGTTTCTCATGTGACATTCCTTTCGTACCACTGCATCAAAAATTAAAGCCATCTGTTTAGGCTGAAATGGCAATTTCATTTCTAGAATGACAAACCAGATAGTCTCTGGAAATACTTTAAGAATAACTGTGTAAAGGATTTTAAATATTGGATTAGTGAACATTATGAAACTCATTCTGAAAAGTAAACTGAGGAAAGCAAATGGGGTGATACTATTTTCCTCATCAGCCTACAATTCTACATTATGATCTGCAATTAGTGTTTATTCAATATTGTCCAAACTGGTCCAATTAGTAGGCTTAAAATAAGCTTTTTATGTTATATACATAGTGCTTGAAGACTTAATTTGTTTCACAGTGTTAAACTGACAGAATAAACAAGTATGAAATACAGGTTCATTTTCAGAGAATACTTAGAGTTTGTTTTTTAGTCATTTGTTAAAGTGGTGCATTCAAGTCAATAAGCTGAGTTAGAGGCAGTCCTATATGTCAAGGGCCTCTGAATGTGAAAGCGATCTCCTGACACTCAGAAAGACTAACATTTGGCCTAATGATATGAGAGCACAGAAAGTTTATGAGAGTAACAGGTAGAATGGTTGGAGTAAACACGAAAGCTTCCTCCTCTTTGTGAATAAGGAAGAAGAAAATCCCAAACAGAACTGAAGGCAGTTTCCAATACATTCCTGAAGAGGGCAACAGAGCAAAGAGGGAGGGAGGTACTAGGCTGGTGGTGACAGTGGAAAAGATCCAGAAGCAAACTTGCTGGTCATTCCATGTTAAAGTGCTTCCCTGAGGAGGGAGCCTAGGACCAAAAGGCCTTCAGCAGTTCTGTTTACGTTTGCCAGGACAGGCCACTGGCTTATCCCACTGAGCATCATCTGCTCTTCCACTTAACTATGTGCCCTTTTCTTTATTGACACAAGCCACTAGGAACCTGGAAATGTGGGTCAGATGCTGTGGGTCAGGGAGGTCCCCAGCACCATCCGGGGCCTCTGACCCAGAATGATTCAATTAAGGTTCTAAGCAGCTCTAGAGACATCTGTTATTTCTAGAGGGAGAGTCCTGAACAGGAGCCTGTGAGGGGCTGCTGTATTCTGATGCAGCGACCCAATGTGAAGGTCAAAAACGTGGAGGCACAGGAGAAAGTGAGTCTTAGCTCTAACTCTTTTTTTATTTTTTTCAGTCCTCTCCCATTGTTCGGATGTAGCTTACACTTTCACTTTGCAGGTTGGCTTAGGGCAAGGATGTTGGAAGTACCTACCAATCACTACTCCACTGCAGTTCATAGCAATACATGCTGCATTTCTATGCTGACATCTACATACACTTCAGAACAGGAGATCTGAAGGCAACATAAGTGACAAGAATGATTTTAACTATAAGATGGAATACCAGTAGCTAGGGATAATTTTTCAAAGGCATGGCAGGTGAAATTTGAGTCTGTGTGTTCATAATATACCCATTAGGATTATTTGGTTTCCTGTTCTTTATGGAAACATGGGAACTTTACTACATAAAGGGAAGCACAAGCTGAAAATGGTGTGATCAGTCCTCTGGAAGGAGCTGCCATTCCGTAATAGCTACCCCACCCACTACTACCAAGAGAGAAAGAAATGTTGGGTTGCTAGTGAAAACACTACCTTAATTCATTTCATTTATTCATTTGTTCAACAAATTTTCCAAGCAGTTACTATGCACTTTTTACTAAAAAGGAAAAAACTAAACTGATTGGAGGAAATAAAGATAATAATGAAGTAAAGGAAAAACAAATTCCAGTCATATCTTCTCAGGCTCCTAAGAAAGAGAGCCCAGCTGTCATGTTGAAAGAAGGAGAACACAAAATAATACCTAAAGCGGATAGATTTTAATCCAGATTAGGTTTTTTGTTTTATTATTTATATGTGGAGATACCAAGGCAAGTAAATAAACTTCTTACTGTTCAAGAGTTCCTTAAATGAAATAAACTGTCAGGAAAACCATGCTGTGACTCAGCATTTGACACACTGAAAATCTGAGCTCTGAGTTATATGAAATAAGCAAAAGCACTAATAACAACTTTTAGCATTTTGGTAAAGAAAAAAAATGAATTTAGCCTCAGAGGACTTGACTGACATCCATTCAAGGAGATTAGACCACTCTCTGTCACCATCTCTATGTATCCATCATCTATAAAGAGGTTTGGTCATTTAGCCGAGATCCTCAGCATAACTGAATTCATGACACATGTATGTCACCAAGGGAAAGAGTTTCTATGCTTTTGCAAGAAACAGCAGTTTATGCATTTCAAGACAAGACAAGATTCATTTGGAGACCATTTTTCTTCCCAGGCATAACTGGGCTTACCCTCTGTGCCAGTTACTGTGCACATCCCCCAGGGATTTATAACTCTGGGGCAGGGGAGCACTTACACAGATTATTTAAATGTAACATTGCAAGACTGAGGACAGGATAATGTGCAAAATGTTTTATAAATGCTAATGTTGAGTGGAAATACATAAAGAAGGGTAGCAGTTAGTCATTTTTCTGAACTCTGTTTCTCATGGTCAATTTTGATTCTAATGGCACCTAATGTTTACACACTATTGCTGTTCCTGATGATCAGATTTATACCAGTGCTTTATTTCTCACATAGAGTAAGAATTTCTAAGGGGAGATTTGGATTTTCAGTGCTGAAGTGAAATGTTCATCAGTGAATGACTTCTAAGTCCCATTACAATAATTGCAGCCATCAGTGTTAGGCTATGAGCTGCACTAATTGAACTGTTCCCAGCTGTCTGTGCAATGATGGCCAAGTCTAGCAATCCATTAAGACCAGAGCTTGAAAACACTATATGAGTATGAATAAAGCAATACAGAAGCACATCACAGATTTATGCTTTAGTTCTACAATGATGTGAGTGCCTACACTGTGCCAAAATTTCATGAGTAATTTTTTTACACATAAAAACAAGGGCTCCCGATATTCTTTTCTCAGTGAAGTTGTTTGCATGGCAATTTTACCCTGTCATATACCTTCTGTTTATAGTTGTCTTCTGTCTTATACCCAAGATGGAACTGATTTTAGGCAAAAGCTATGTGTATGTCATCTGAAATACTTTCAGTTATATTAGAGGCAAGACATGATTTAAGAGTAAAATATTAGCCACCAGAGTAATACGGATCTAATTTCATGCACTCATGAAAAAGGAATGTGCCAAAATATATTTCAGCACACAAGCTGCATTTAAAGTGACCACAGTGTCATTATAGAAATAGTTCTCATATGCCAGCCCTGTATGGAACATTATGTCCAGGACAGTGCTGGTTACTGTGTCGCTTATTTTTGCCTCCTCAAATGAATGAGTAAATTCAGTGTTTATGAAAGAAGAGTTGGCAGGAGGGTGAAGACCTGTGTTTATCCTTAGGTGGTGGTTTTAACTCATGCAGCCCAAATCTTCACTACAAGCTCTGCTCTGGGATCTCAGAACAAACTGATGCCAATGACAAATGCCAAGGAGGGGTGACCTGGTGTGAGTCTGGCAGAGGGCATGTGTGAGAGAGATAGGTGATAGATAGAATAACTTTTTTGAAAAAGTTTTTTCTGGTATATAATTTACTTAACATGAATCCCCTTCTCATTAGCTTTCAAGGCATCAGGTTAAATAAGGCAACTGTCGTATATTATTGCAGCACAACAAACTGAAAAAAAAATGAAATGGCTTCAAAACTGTGATGAAATTCAGTATGATTTGAAAGTTAATATGGCTTTGGCTTTCAAGATCCCTAAGCTATATGAACTCTACTCAGTTTTACTAATCCACAAGACAGAAGCTCAAGCTCCATTTTCCAAATTTGAGTTTAAAAATAAGTTTCATGATTTTTTTCTACACTATAAAAATACCACCTAAAACTCCTTCCTCTACCTACACATTAAGTAGCCAATTTTAAGTGGCTCCAAAATGCTATAGGAAAATAATAATATCCTCAGGCATTGCAACTGCAAACTCACACTATAATTAAATCAAAATCAAGGTAGAATACATGTACTAATTTGTAGGGGCAAATAGGTTTCTTTCATCAAAGCCTTATGTACTTACTGGAAAAAGGACAATGGGCACAGTTAACGTTACTGCCACAAGGACGGCCAGGCGAACCATGAGAAGGGGGATGTCGAATGTATACACTTTGCTGTAGGCATGAAGTAATTCATCTTCAACTTCTCCTACAATAAGAGTAAGAGAATGAATCCACTTGGTGTTGTCAAATCAGCACTTGTCACTTATGACAACATTTTATAGAGAGAACACAGAACAGTGGGAAAGACTAGGTCTGGGAATCCAGGCACTCCTGGTCTTACCTCTGAGCTCATTAGCTATGCCACCTTCATTCAAAAGAACAAAGAGGTCCTAAAGCTTATGAAGTTGCAAGAGCTATAATACAAAATAAGGAGCCTCTCAAGCTCATTTGCATTGTGATAAATCTATCTCTGCTGTATAGAAGCAATGACAAATCAGACAGAGAACGAGGTGCTCTTGTTGAAGGGGATGGGAGGCCCAAGCCCCACATCTTGTCTTTCCCAGCCTACCACCTGCCCTGCCCCTACCTGCCCAGCCACTCCTGATGCAGGTTACAAACCCAGTGTGTAAATTCTAGGATGAATGATTGCTACAATTCTTTCAAGCTCAACAACTATGACCCCATCACCACACTAAAACACATATTATTGGGATTTTCCAAGTTTTGCTTGTCTTATGAAACTCATTTAAGTATAAGTAACATGCAAGGACAAATTAGTGTAAATTTTAAAGGGTCTCCCAATGGATACTACTCTGTGATGAAGATGATGCCCTACTTGAAAACACAGTTATTCAGGACTCCAACACAAATAACAAGGAAATATTTATGGAATCGAATGTAGTTGGATTTTTGCCTCAAGATCTGAAAAAAAAGGGGGTGAAAATACCTTAGTACTATTGACCTTGACATTCATTATTTCACAACCAGCAAAATGTTAAGGCCCAATCTAAAGTACGTGATTGGTTAATGTTAAATATTAGTCAAATAGAAAGAAAACCTAAGCAAATGGTGGCCTACTCCTGATTCTTTTCATCCATAATCTGTCATACATTCAATTCAATTTACCAAGTCAATAAGAAAAAAAAATTTAAGTTAAAAATTTTAAAAAGAGGTTTATACAAAAAATATATTTATATTGATAAGCTGATTCACGTAAACATATGCTACAAGGTCAGTATGTGATTCCACGAAATCTGTTTGTGGGGCCATACTTCATGGAAGGAGTACAATCCTACTCCCTTTGTGAACTGTTAACATGCCAGACAGGAAATGTTGCAGGCATAATCTAATGTGGCCATAGTCACTCTTTCTTTGGTAGTGCATTCTCAGATTGAAGGAAATTCTGTCATGTCCTCTTTCTTAGGAAATCATTTGGTATAACAGAATAAAATGGGATATGTCAGAAATTTTACCTAAAGTCCCATGCTCCTAGATTTTATTTGACTGGTAAATAGGAGGCAAGTTCAAACTTGAGGACTTTGCAGTTTCACTGCCATTTACTTGGCAGTTAATAATTCCATCAAAGGAGCTTTATTACATGCAAGTGGATTCATTCTCATCACTTCTAGCCTGAACTGGACTATGGAGTCTAGCCAAAGAAGTATCATCTATCCTTGAAGGAAAATAATTTCATTTGAGGGATTTTTTTTTATAACATATATGTTAATTCACAAATTGTTGTAACTTGTTAATCAGGCTGATTCAGGCCCCATTTCCTCAGGTCAAGTGACAAAGCTAAAATATATTAACTGAATATGTGTCATCTATGGATCATGCTTATAGAAGGCAATTTAAAAAAAATCATACCTACCCAGGTCAAGGATCAGCCTAACCAGGATTTGCATAGAGAGAATGACTTTCACAGAGTGACCTACCATAGAAGGTTAGGTAACCAAAAAGGGCAGCAAGCAGGTACATGACAAGCATCCCCGTGATGGAAATATTTGACACTGTTTGCATTTTTCTCCGGGACCGACTGGAACAAGAAAGAACACCAAGCTTTGTTTTTTAAACTTATTTTTTAAAAATCACTTTTTAAAATGAAAATTATGAATAATAAAATATATATCTGTATTGCTCATTGTGAAGACACATTCCTAGTACATAAACTTATAGCTGATTTAAATTTATCTTAGAGAGCCAATGAGGATTTGTTTCCATTTTTCTTAAACACTACTCCTTCAGTCTTAAAAACAACCATTTCCCTAGAAGAACAGTCTATTTCATGTTGGTCAGTAAGCCTGCCCATTTAATAAGAATGTAATTAACATAAAGATCAAACAGTTTCCTAACATAGAAAGCTTTTACATTTCATAATGAGATGACTTTAGTTGAGGAAAAGAACCTACTAGAGTCAGCAAAGTACTAATGCCAAGAGTCCAGACTACCGGGAAGCCTGACATTATTCCCTGAAAAGCTTCTGGAAACCATTCTGGAAGGAACCTGGCTGCCAAAGGTCAATAGTCAGGCTTCTGGAGTAACTGCTACACGTGATTTTCAAAGTAAATCAAAGACATCAAAATACTTCAAAGTAAATCAAAGACATCTGAAATTTTTTATGAGGTAAATCAGAATTTATGGGGAAAGTTTTGCTACTTGGTGAGAATGAAGACTGAGATTACTGACGTCTGGATTAAAGAAGTTGAGATTTATTATATGATACCTTCCCTTAAGGGAAAGAGGGAAACAGCTATAATGAGTTCATATCTTTTGTTCCCAAGCAAACATCAAGAACTTCAAAGGAAAAAGAATACAAATGAATCATAGATCATCAGCTGGAAGAAACAAGATTTTCTAGCCAGTGACTCCATTGTACAAATAAAACAATGAAGGACAGATATTGGCACATCTCTTGTGGTGAATGTGTTCTAGACAAGGGTTAGATGCTGACTGCAAATGACATCAGTGGCTTATCAAGGCTGCCTGAACCATAAGTTTTGGTTTTCATGGGTGTTGTCATTTCTAGTCAAGTTGACATCACTTCTTCCCCCAAAAAATTCAAATTTAAATTCCCAACACCTGCCACAGTGATTACAACCATGGGCTTCTTGTCTACCTGTCATAAACCCCTCCTCTGAAACATTAAGGTGGAGAGAAACGAGAGAAAGAAGCAGATAAGGTAGTGCTGTGGTGGGCTGATTCCCACCTTTCTGATTAAAGCATGTTACTGAGGAGTGGATGGAGTACATACTTCCTCTGAAGAGGAAGCTAAAAACTGTGTTTTCTCTTAAAGAACCTTTGAACATATGAGCAGATTTTCAAAGCAAATTAGAATGCTAAAATGATGATTGCCTTACTCTTTAAGTTCACTGTAGATGGGAAGGACCTCAGGGTGGCATACAAAAGCAAATGCTAGGATAGGAATTGCATAGGCCGTCTGAAAAACAAAGACAACACTATGTGTTTAGCATTTCAACATAGATGGTGATATCTGGCCATCTCAGTTTATTGAATAAAAACTCAGAAAAACACATAACTGGGCTCATTAGAATCCTGGACCTCTTACTTACCCGGGAGTTGAATACAAAATATTTGGGTTGACACTTGTCATCACTATGGGCTTCATACTCTACACCACTGTCATGAAGAGAGCCCTTGGCCTGGTTCTCATCTAGCCCTGCAGGATTGCGGTGAGTGTAATCCATCATGAAGTTCACATCAGAACTCTCAGAGTTGTTGGGTAACATTACTACATGCATTGGAAGTGTGTTGTTGAATGACAGATTTCCAACACTGTGATCCAAAACAGGCAGAGGGCAGGGTATTTGGAATTTCTTGTAAATCACCTAGACTCGGTCATTAAAAAAGAAAAAAAAAATCAGCCTTTTGAGAAAACACAATGAAATAAGAATCCATATGTGTGGCTTATGGGGTGGGTGGTGAGGGAACTCAGTTAGGGGTTCCTTTTAGACTAATGGACAAAGTAAACTCCCTCTAGCCTCTGTTCTAAGGGAAGAGTTGGAACTGTGGTTGACAGCCCTGCCTCTTAGAGTTAACAGGACAATATTTTGCATGACTCTTTCCCATCCTCTTTCGTGCCCTTCCATGAGAAAGATGATGCATTTCCTTGCTACATTTCATATACTTCAAACTAATGGTAACATGGGCCATCAAAACTTTTCTCCTTCTCCTTTACCTCTTTGGGGAAATGCTTTATAAATTTTGGCATTCATGATAGCGCAAGAAATTCCCTCTTTTGTCAGTGGCCTGGAAAGGAGGATTTCTTCTTTAATTTCACTGTGCCTGTCCTCTCTTAATGGGTGGAATGTGTAGGAGAGAATGGCTGATTCATGTGAACATGGCTATAGCCTTCTGGTTTCTCTTCTGGGACTGTCCTCTATCATTCTAAATACTGGATTATTGTCATGTTCCTGCTTGAAGTGTTCCTTTTTTCTCAATATACAGCCAGTGTGCCTAGACCATATCATTAGTTGCGGCTTTGATGATATACGTCAACTATCATCTTTAAATCATAGCTGCTCTTTTTCTGTTCTAAATTAGTCTACAATAAAATCACCTGTGATACAAGAACTATTTCATATTAGTAAAGTGCTTGAACAAAATGAGGACACTAATTTAGGCACAAAAAATTCTCATGCTAACCGACTTACAAGGATGATGTCATCACGTCACT
Organism: Alouatta palliata; assembly: GCA_004027835.1. Taxonomy (NCBI): domain Eukaryota; kingdom Metazoa; phylum Chordata; class Mammalia; order Primates; family Atelidae; genus Alouatta; species Alouatta palliata. The sequence goes on along the minus strand of PVKV010014232.1, from coordinate 31,140 downwards.
TACCACACTAACAAAAAACACCATGCAGGTAAGAGAAAATCCACTGGTATAGCCAAGATAACCTAGACATTAGAAGAAAAATTTTGGAAGGTGAATACGGCATCTACAATCATCTTACCTATTTAAATGTGAAATAAAAATAAAAATATTTTTAGTTAGAAAATATCTTTACCTAAATTTTTAAGCAGTGAAAGTGGAAGAATAACTCCAACAGACACAAATATGATGAGGTAGTTGCCATTGAGGTACCATTCTCTAGAAGAGAAAGAAAGACAAGGATATTAGAATCAGCAAAGAACAAGTAGAATGGGTCACTTGATGTCACAGAGGGAATGTAAGACATACCCAGTATTTTCTTCAAGTCCCATGAATGCTCTGATTACTTCAGGTAGTTCATATTTAATGATAAAGAGGTAGCTTGACATTGCTAAAATGGAAAATGTGACAGCTTAATGGTGTGCATAGCACTGAAGTCACATGCAAGTAAGTCATGACATTTGGGATAAGTAAGATGAACATCTAATCTCCCAAGTGGAAAAAAAAGCCATTGTGTATTTGGCACTGCTTCCAAGTTCTCTTCCAAGATAGACATTTGACCCTCTAGCTCTTGCAGGTGGACTTTTGTTAACAGTATCAGGGCTGATTCTGTGTTGAATTCAGCCCCAAAGTTTACAGTGAAGCTGCAGTTCTAAGGTTCTGCCCTTATTAGTTATAAATCATCATAGCCCATATTCAATGTGCCTGTGTTAGTGTCTATAACTTGGGCAGTGGTCTGGCAACAAAAGGCATGGGTCAGCTGAGAGATGGCAGAATCAAAGGGCAGATCTGCAGAGTCAATACATCCCCTTCAGCTTTCTGCAGATGGGCACCAATCTAGTCCTCTGGGATCTGCTGAGGAGCACATAGTCTCAGGCCACTTATTGTCGAAACCAAAGTCTTCCTGGATTGATAAAAGACTACAAGAGATGACAGCTTCTCCCCATCTTTGCCAAAGAAGTTTTTTGTTTTTTCCCCCTCTGCATCTTACTCTCCTTTTGGCCAAATAAGGAACTATAGAAAGTGGCAAAATTTCATGAGCCTCTAGGTAAGTGATAGATGAGTGATCATCTACTCTTGTGAAAGATTTCTTGATGAAATCTAAAAGCCCTCTCCCTGAAAAAATGAATATGTATTCATATGCATAACATTACAGTTTTGCCTACAATTGTAAAAATTCATCATGCGTTTTTCAAGTTCATCCCTTTGGTGAAGGATAACACTAGTTTGTTGACACATGGCCAGAAGATTCAGTTAAAGATAGAACTCACAAATTTTACATGAAAACCAAGTGTGTGCTACATCCTTCTAGTGAATTTTTGCTAACAGTTACTTCAAAACACATACTTAAATTGTAAATTAAACTACTGAGTTTAAAACTATTTTCTTTACTTCAAATGAAAGTAACAATGGTAATAATAATTCCCCCCATTGTTTAGTTCTGCACATTACTTCATTTGATCAACTCACAGACCCTGTGAGATGACAAGATACATGTTGTGATTCTCATTCCACAGATGAAGATATACAAATTCTTAGATGTTAAGTTGACATGTCCATGATGATACAACTTGAAAAGGACAGACTACATCTAAAACAGAAGGGCTGGTGCCTCTTCTCCACTATCAAAGTGAAATGATTTTTACAATACTGAATGTATCTTCTGTACACATTACTTGGTTAATCTTTGCAAAGACCTTGGCTAAAGCTAAATCTTACATAGCGTGAACACGGAAGACATTTCTGATTAACTGGCTTGGTGAGGTACCAATCAATGTTAGAGTATGTTTGGTTTTCAAAAATTCAGAATGATCCTGACATTACACTGTCAATGTGAAAATATCTGTACTCAATGTTAATTTTGGGGGGGATTGAGATAATTAAATATTGTAAATGTAGAGATGTTAAATACAGAAATACAAGTCATTTCCCTTATGCCAAATATCAACTAATCATATAAAGTAACCAAAACAAGAGCACTTTTCTGGGATGATGGTATGAAATTTCATCTCACTTGCTTAAAGTCACACCTCTTGTGGGTGGCTTGACCGAGAGATGACGACTTTGTAGTTTATTCCATTATTGAGAAGCACAGTAGTGGCCATACTCTGAACCACAGATGATGCTGCTGACACTCAGCTTGTTGAGTTTAGGGCTAACTATGCTTATGCCTGGTTATTTCAGTTGTTAAATTAGACCAATTATAAGATGATCCTATGAAATGCTTGATACTTTAAACCTCAGTAAGGTTGAGAGTTTGAAACAAATGTAAAGGGGTCTATTTGTTGGGTTTTGGGGGGCTTATATGCATGTGGCTCTAAACCAGTAAAATGAATGAGACAATTCTGATATTACTGCCAAATTCTACCCAAGATTATAGTGTTAATATATAAAAAATTAAAAACACACAAATCATTAAGATACAGTTGAATTTTATTTATCTGCTTACCAACTATCCATTATCAGGGTAGTCAGAAATCCTCAATAATTCCAGTGAATTTATTTACTAAAGCGGGTTGCCTGTTTGCAAAATCTCTGTGCAAGTTTATTCGTTGTGGCATTTTTATAGCAGTGAAAACTTAGAAACAATCCAACTGTTCATCAGTAAGGATACTGTAAACCAATTATGCCACATTTGTGTAATGGAAAACTAAAAAATCATTAAAAAGAATAACATGCAAATATTTTCAAGGCATATTCTTAAATTTAAAAAGAAAGCTGAAAATCAGTATCATAAGATGATCCAATATTAACAATACTCAATGTATTTTTGAATTAGGCATAGGGGAAACCTATGAGTAGTTATTTCTGAGGGTGACTGACACAAACTTTTCTTGGTAATTTATATATTTATGTAGTGTTTTAGTTTTTCACAATCAGCATATATTTGTTTTATAATTTTTAAAATGCCTTTGTAAGGTCATTTTTATACTGAAAAATGTATAAATGGCCTTTGTACAATGGCCTTTGTAAGGTCATTTTTATACATGAAAACATTAGACAAAGGAGGAAAGTGATCTTCCCAAGGTCACAGACAATGACAGAAACAGACTCAAATTAAGATCCATCATTCTCCAAAAGCTTTTTTCTACTCAAGTGTTTTAAAATATCCTTTAGAAATGGTAAGATACCAGATACATACCAACAGGACCATGAGAGCCCAGAGAAACTAGTATTTTAGTATTTAACCATCTAGAGAAGCAATATACCAGGTGAGCAGAGAGTGAGAGAGAAAATGTGTGTGTGTGTGTGTGTGTGTGTGTGTGTGTGTGTGTGTGTGTGTGTTAGGGTTGGAGGACTTTGAGAGACATTCAAGGGGAGAAAATCTGTGCAAATGTGTGAAGAAGGCATGGAGGATTTTTTAAATATTAAAATAATACTATTGGGGGACTAAATATATTTTGTTATGGTTTGACACAGGACACGTAGGGCATAGATCATGGATAAATAGATTGATAGATAGATAGGTGATAGATAGATGATAGAGAGAGAGACAGACAGACAGATATGGGAATTGCTAGGAAAGGCTTAGAAAGATAAGCAGAAGAACTAGATGAAGATCCTGTGTCAGTCCAATGAGTTTACGTTTTACTTTGAAAATAATAAGGGCATACTGAAGAATTTTATGCATGACAAAAGCAGAAACAGACTTAAATTTGAGAAAGTTTATTTGGAGAATAAATTAGAGTTTTTCTGGGAGCAGGAGAAACTCAAGGCAGGAAGACCAGTTAGAAGACCACTGCAATAGTCTGAGCTAAAAATGGTGATCATCTGTGGTCATGAGGGTGGAAGGTGGGGAGAGATTGAAGAGATAAGCAAGAGATCAAATGAACAGGATGTGGCATTTGATTGGACATGCAGAGTTGGGGAAAAGGAAATGTTTACACTGACATCCAGATTTCTACCCTCAGAAACTGGATTTTTGCTGGTGGTATTCACTGAGAAAAGAAAGATCAGAGAAACAGAATAGTAGGTTTAGGGACTGGGTAGGAGGTGAGGGAGTAAGGGTCACTATGTAGGGAGACAGTTGGGATCATGTGTCAGGAAGCAGCCAGTGGGACATCTGAAATATATATAGGTTTGATGCCTTCTGAGGGCCAAAGACACAACAGAACCAGTATGAAGCTGGTGGGCAAACACCAACGAGAACACTGTTAAAAATATGTATTTCAAGGCCCTACACTGGAAATGATAATTCAGTGGGAATTATAAGAATCTGTAGAATCAACAAACCTGGGTTTATAGTGCATTTGATGCCTAGCTGGACTTTTGCCTTAGTAAACTTCTAGAGACACTGCCTAGTGGGCTGGCTCAGTGCAGGCTGCGTCTCAAGGACCACAGTGTTTGGCTGTGTTCCCACAGAAACCCACTTCTCAGTTTTGCAAAACAAATTTAGTCACACATACAAAACATCAATCAACTGTTTTGGCAATGACAGAAATAAGCACAAATTCTTCCATTTTTAAGAGTAATAATTCATGCCATAACAACATTAAAAATCAAGAAAGCTTTTATTTTATATTTTAATTCTAGAATTCAATTGGCAGTGTTTTATATATTATTTCATTCTTAGATATTGCTGTTTTTAATTAAAGAGGGACACAAATCTATTTAAGAAACTATAGTTTTAAAATTTAAGAACTATAAGCAGCAATTTATCTGTATTTAAAGCGCTTTTTCATTGCCATAAGTTTTCTTACGGCTGTTTTTAATAAGTATGTCCCCTTACCTCCAATATTCTGCATTGTAATGGAAATAAAAGCTCCAATTTTTCCCGGCCATCCAAATGCCTTTTCTCCTAAGTTTTCATAAATCAAAGACCCTACAATAAAAGATAAAATAGCTTTGTTAAAAATATTGTTTTAGTGACTAAAATATTTTTGTTATATAACTCCACACTGCAGTCTCAAACATGTAAATAAACTTCATATAGAAATTACAAGCGCAAAAGATGCAACCTCAAAAACCAGTAAGCAATATATTAAAATGTTCTCCAAATAAGAAGCAATGGCTTTATTTATTTTAGCTGCATGCAGCAAGTCAAAACAGTTCTTTCTATCATATATCAGAAGTGTCTTTTTTTCCTATTTGTCTTGAACCTGAGCCAGTTGACTTTCACTCCTGCCTCTCACTTGCCCAAACAACTAAAAACACTGAGAGATCCTGTCACTGGGCTCAGGAGAAAATGAAATGTGAAACTGACTACAATCATCCTAAGGTTATGAAGCAACAGACTGAAATACTCTTTTATGAGAATTAAAATAGAATGTGTTGGACTCAAGCAGTAGCATACCTCCTTCCTTGGCTGTTTTTAATAAAAGATGAACTGAGTACAGTGATAATATTGCCACAGCAAGCAGCATGATTCTGTAAAGGGAAGAGAGAGTAGGTAATAAAGTTTCTATAATAAACAAGATGTAATTATATTAGATGTTACAATAAAAGATCACATTCATCTTTTTAATCATCAAATTTCCAGAAGTATGTGGGTTTGAGGGAAGCTGAGAAATTCTTTTCAGAACTCTACACGTAACCTTTAAAGTCATAGAAATAGAATTTGCTATATTTTACATGCCCAAATCTACTACCTGAAGTCCCTAACTTTTTTAAAAATGTTACCCAGTTGTAGAATCTGGTTCATAGCTTAGATGCTAAGTGTACAGCAAAATTAGCAAATGCTGCATCTACTTACTCAGCACATGGGAATATGCACATCATATTTGCATGATATTCACATCAGCACTTAGAATTGAAGGGCTATTCATTAGCCTGACCAAACCTTAATGCGAAATCTAGTAATCCAAAAGCCAAAGCATGCAATCTCAGCTGCCTTACTGCTGATCCTGTGCATTAGATAACAAATGTAAGCTAGAGGTGCAAGCAGTTGCATATATAATAGAGAAAGCAGAGAAAGCTAAAGATGGGGCAGGAAAGTTCCTTTATTTTTGCTTCCAGAGTCATTTCTGCTGTTAGGACCCTCTGCGTGTCCACATGCATTTATCGTTTCTTTACGTTTATGCTGAATGGTATTTTTTCAAATCTAAGACTTGGAGCACAAAAATAAGAATGTTGACAGAAGCATCTACATAATAAATGGAGGAACAATACTAACTTTTACCTGGAATTAAAAAAAAAAAAAGCTTTATCTTTGTTTAGTTTTTTTTTTTTTTTTTTTATATACTTTTTATTGCATTTTAGGTTTGGGGGTACATGTGAAGAACATGCAAGATTGTTACATAGGAACACACATGGCAGTGTGATTTGCTGCCTTCCTCCCCATCACCTATATCTGGTATTTCTCCCCATGCTATCCCTCCCCAACTCCCCACCCCCTGCTGTCCCTCCCCTTTTTCCC
>PVKV010014232.1:0-24649 GCA_004027835.1 Alouatta palliata | reverse complement strand
TTAGTTTTTTTTAAAAACATACTTTCCCCACAATTGATCTACTCTTTTAGAATTCCCAATGAAATCAATATTACAAATGTACATTTAGACCATGAATTATAAATTTTATGACCCCTGTAACTATATTTTGCTCTTATTTTCCATGAAGTATGTCTGTCAGAACTGTCTAACCAACGACTTATTACTGTGTTTTTCCATACGCCTTATGAACTTAACTGTTTTTAAGAAACAACGTAATTCATATTATATAATTTTGTTCCCTGGAAAAATGATGAGCATTCCCTATATTCTAAACATGAACTTTCTCTGGCAGAAAATACTAACAGTAAAATCAATGAAATACTGTGTCACTTGCTATAATTAAGAGAGAAAGCTTAATCCAGTCTGTGCTATTTAGACACACAAAACACACTTCATGATGTTTAGTGATTTAATTGTTCTGACCAAATTAATCTGCTAAATGTTTATAGGCCTGAAATGAGGCCCTCATTTAAAAAAAAATGGAATATTCTTCTCTCATGAAGATAATCTATGACTCTAAGATTGGGGGAAGTGTTGCCTATTCATCAGTGATCTGTAACTTTGTAACTAATTTTAATGGCATGTACAATTGATAAAGGAAGGCAGCTTTTTTGTCTTAGAGGTAATGCACATTACAAAAACATACAAGTATATGACTGCATATATAGCTATTAAAATTCAGATTATTAAAAAAAACTACTTTATCTCAAACATGGCTTATATAAAAGTAAAGTTGATATAGAACCCATTCAGCTAAAGAATATTATACATAAAATAGTTCAATGAAAGCACTAACACAATATAAATATTTATAGTCCTGATCCTTAGCCCTCAAATAGCTGTGTGATTACTAATCACATGTGATATTCAGAACATAAATAGTACATATTTATGATATAAATGTTGCATTCTTAGACAGTTATTTAACTCTCTGGCATTGCATTTGGGATTAGGATCTGCATCCACAGTGGTGCCTAACATCAGACTTTATTCTTGTGAAGAATTCCACTGCTGCCAACTATATCTTGGAAAATGCCAGGCTGTATGTGATGCACATAAATGTCTGTTGTTGTCTGTCACAGACCGTGCTGTATCCACCCTGCAGGTCAACTACCAGATGCTGCTACTTTTAGGCAGCATTTGAACAAGTTTGGTGAAAGTGCATAGGTTTAGGAATAGGGTTTGGTCACTCAACAAATATTTCCTGTACCAGGCACTGCACTAGGTTTTGGGATAGAGACATTTGCAAGTAAAAACAGACATGAACTCAACTTTCTAGAGCTTATGGTCTGGCAAGGGAGACTGATATTTAACCAAATGAATCAGACAAATGGCATTAAAACATTGAAACTGGGGTGAGTGTATGATAAGGTGATCTGCCCCTTTCATGGAGATCAGAGCAGGCAGCACTCAGGCGAGGCTGAACTGACGTATGAGGAGTTTACTAGGGAAGAAGAATAGAGAAGAGGGTTCCAAGGAAATGTGCAAAGGCCTACTGGTGAGAGGGAATGTGGCATCTTCATGGGATGAAGACAAGGCTTGTTGTGCCCAATGTATCTTTCACACAGGGGCACAGGGAATGGGACATAAGTGGGGCCAGGACATGCAGGGCTCTTAGGCTTGGTTGTTTCTTTCCTAAGAATGAGATAAAATTGCTTCTGGGAAAGATCTTTTTGACTGCTAAACACCAAATTATCTCAAGTATCTACTGAACAATGAAATTCTTCTGGTGAGGGTGCTCCAGCACTTTGGTTGGTTGAGCACATAAACTTTCTGCCATTGGATTAGGGATGGTTGGGTGACCCAGTACCATGATTAGACTCCTCTGACTTTTTCCGCAGGTTACTATTCTATCTAAAAGCCAGAGGAATTCACAAATACTTTCTCAGATTGTTCATGTTTACAAAGATCAAACTTTAGATGGCTAATTGAAAGAGCCACCAGGTATGCATAGACTTCATCACCAAATGTTGACATACACATTCACTTACACAAAAAGTATGATCCCTGTGTTGGCCATGGCATAGGACAAGCCCAGGATCCCACTGCCCATGATGGCATTACTCAGGTTGAATGAAGACATTCCGAAGGAAGTGGTTCCAGGATGCTTGAAGAAGAAGGGATGTATTATAAGCAAACATTTGCCAAAGGGCAAATCTTTGGGGGTTATCCTTATTCTCATATTATCTATTCTTCAGATTATAGTCTAAAATTGAAGACTAACATAAAATTACAGTGAATAAAGCCGTTACTCAACATCAATAAAAGCATGTAATCTTTAATGGAATGCAGTGCTTGGTTTCAGCAGAGGCCTCAGTAAAAATAAAAATTACAAGGGGAGTCACATAAAGAAGGGAAAACATGTATGATTGCAGATTACCTTTGGGTTAGAATGATTTCCCCCAAAAACACATAAATTTCATAAATGATTTATGCAGCCATATGGCGAACAGGAAAAAACAAGCCCTTATTCCAGTAAGGGCCTGAATAAACAGAGAATGTGCTGATCAAGGCTTGGAAAATTTCAGTCACATTGTTTTCCCACAGACACCTAGGTAGATCAGACACCCTCAGTCCCGTTTATTGCCTGAAAACATAGATTCACTTACATGTTCATCACCATAATCTGCCAGCTTCTTTTTCGCCAAAAATCCATTTGTCAGGAATTTCTGACTTTCAGCATCTTCATTAGCAAATTGACTGAACACACACACACACAAATAAGAAAGTAAAAAGATCTAAATATATGCTCTGAATCATATGTACGTTTCAGGTGATCTAAGTAACTGAATCAGAGGAGGGGAAATAAGATACCCCATTTTTTTCTCTTTCTTCCTTCACACAAGTGGTCGTTCCAGAGCAACAATTGAGCTCCATTTACAAATATACTTTGGGATGGAAGAAGGATGTTATGAAGGAAGGAAATATTATTTTTAGTTAAAAATTGTTTATGCAACATTTCGTCTTTTTCACATTAGCTATGCAAGAAAGAGGCTAACTAGAACTAATTGTGTTCCCATTTAGAGCCCTTTCAAAGAAAGAGTACAGGGTGACGACAGAGTTTTCTGATCTACTACCATACCATAATCAGATGGTTGTATTAATTCAACAAATACTGATTAAGTGCCTAGGCATTGTGATTCTAATCTCATCTGATACTCAAAATATCCCTACGTGAGGCAACTGTGACTCAGGAGGTGAAGCAGCAGGCCCATACCCACCAGACCCCATTCTCCCCCCGGCATCAAGCAGTCCCAGGCAGGGCCCTGTAGGTATTTTCCTCTCTGTTTTTTTTTTTTTTTTGGCACAATGGTTTATACATATATCTCCCATTGGAAAGTAATTCTGTGTTGTGTCGGTTGTTTTAGTATGTGCCTGTGTATTTTAATTACTGTCAAAATGTACATGGATTACTAACAGGTAACAAATGAAACTAAGAAAAATATTACAGCAATTCAATGAACTGGCAGAAGAGTTGGAAGAAAATTTTAAGATGTCATTATCCACAGAGCATTGTGATTGTGGTTTTCTTGGGCACAGGCTGGCAGCTGTAAAACTTGATCATAGAGCTGTGCTGGTCAGCTCCTGTAGTTACACGCCAGGGGCTTCGAGGCTACAGACCTAGGACCAGCCACATTTCCAAGAGGCTCAATTAATAAGGCCTGCTGCTGCCATTGCATTTTTATACTGCAAAATGATCAACTATGTATATTTCTTAAAGGTGCTTTCAAATTGATGGTTTGAAAATTTTAGGGCATTTCCTACATAAAAAGTAAGATAAAATAATTGAAGAGTGTTCTATTAATATAATCCTAGGGGGTGGGCGCAGTGGCTCATGCCTGTAATCCCAGCACTTTGGGAGGCCAAGGCAGGTGGTCACCTGAGGTCAGGAGTTCGAGACCAGCCAATATCATGAAACTTGTCTCTACTAGAAACACACAAAAGTAGCTGGATGTGGTGGCAGGCACCTGTAATCCCAGCTATTCATGTGGCTGAGGCAGGGGAATCGCTTGAACCTAGGAGGCAGAGGATGCAGTGAGCCGAGATCGCACCATTGCACTTCAGCATGGGCCACAAGAGTGAAATTCTGCCTCAATAATAAATAAATAAAGTAATCCTTAGAAATAAGATCGAAAAGAATTATTCTAGGAGATCTGTACAAACTGCTTTTTATAACAGAAGTGAATCCTGAAAATAATCTGGAAAGGAAAGAGGATGGCAGGGTTAATTTTTGAGAATAGAAAACAGTACAAGATGTAGATAAAAACAGCAGACAAAACCACAAAGTTTTATGTGCTTTTCTAGAACTCAAGGCATAAATAGCTCTGTGTACACAAGTTAAGAACATTTCCTGGCCTTCTGCCACATTTCTCATGGAGAGCATAATGCCCACAGTTGTTGCCTCCTTCCATTTCCATACACCCCTTAATGGTCTGTAGTTAATGTACCCACTATGTGAAGACTGGTACACAATGTTTACAGTTGGAGACTGAGATGACAGGATAAAATGAAGCCTACAATTGGCCTGAGAACTATAAACACAAAAGTGCAACCTAGAATTTAAATGCTGGAATGTCCAACACTCTATTCTTTATTTTAATCAATAAACTTAAAATCTGCGTTCCATGAGTAGTTTTTAAAATTTAGAATTTGAAAGTAAACAGATTTTCTTTCTTTCAGGCATTTGCATGTTCTTATTTTGGCATGAGATGAGTTGTAGTCATTAAACATGCCAAGATTGTATAAAATATATGAGAAATGTCCCCAGTATGCTAAATGTTTTGATACCAAACCCAGCATGTATTAAAAACACAAGTATAATGATCACAAATAAATACATTATGTTGAATTTCTCAAAAATTTACATTTAAGGGTTCCATCCAAACCACACATAGATAAAACCCATCTCTTTAAACTGATTTTAAAAACTGCAAAATGATGACCTATGTTTAAGCCAGGAGATAAAGGATAAGTCACTGTGAGTGGTTCAGAACACACTGCATGAAGCTTAACAAAAGCATTGACGCTGTTTCCACTCTGGCTTTTGGGGACCAAGTGGAATGACACTGTGACACTTCTTGGGTGGGTGTCCCCTTTAGTTTGCTCAGCCTCTACAGAGCTCGTATTTGTGTGCATGCCTCTCAGAAACAAGCATCTTCAGGTTTGGATCAATTTTCTAAGGGTAATGCAGTGAAGGAGAAGTAACAAAAATTATTGAATGTCATCTATATACTGGGCACTCATCTCATCCTTGAAAAGCAGCTGTTGGTTTGCCATTTTACATTTTCCACTGAAGCTCGAAGAGGACAAGCGGCTTTTCTAAAGTCAGGCAACTACTCTACAGACTCCAAAGTCCTGTCTTCTATGATCCTGGTGTTTCCTCAAGGGTCACCTGATTTAGAAAACACCATAATTTACATCTCAGTGGCCTCTCTAGTCCGACAACCCTAACATTCATTGCACTGAGCCACTTGAAAGAAGAACAGTGCTTCCTCCTGATGGTCTTTACTGGGTGTTGTGAATAAAATGAGAAGTCTTTGTTCGAGAATAATATTCTCTATTTCAAGCCTAGATTTGGTCAAAAATTCCCTTCTGAGCATCTTAAATCATGTACAGTTTGATATAACATTTTGTGGAAAATCAATTGACTTATCAAACAACTACTGTGCACTTACTATGCACCAGGCAATGTGGCAGGTGGTAGGACCACAGAGACCGTTAACCTGTGGTAGTGGTGTAATTAACATCTGCATAGGGAAAGGGTGCAGGAAGGAGCGGTGGTCACTTCCACCTGGGGGAGTAGAGGGATTTGGAAAAAACTGCATAGGAGACCTGAAGCTGAGCTAATTCTTGAAGGATGAGAGGTGTCAACCTGGGAAAAGTGGGAGCAGGTGACTGATTCCAGGCAGTTGGAGCAGAATGAGTGAAGGCAACAAGTAACAAATAGGGAGGGGGCAAAAGACAGTACAGGAGAGGCAGGTCAAGAACAGATCACAAAGGACCTTACGTGCCCAGCAATGTGTAATCTACTTTCCCTCATGGCTAATAGAGAGGTGCAGAAGGGCTTTATCTGAGGGCAGAAATTGATTCCATTTTCAGTTGTAAGATTACTCTTGCAGGAGTGTAGAGGACTAGACAGAGGAGAGCAAAATGTAAGACAGCAAGACAAATCAGAGCTGTCTCCCTGTCTCACACTGAATGCAGGCCTAAGGTAAGACCGCAGTAGTATGGATACAAAAAAGTAGTGGATTTGAAGCATCAATAAAGTTGAACCGACTGGATATTAACTTGCCACTGGCTATGTGGGTCAAAGTTTACACCTAGGGGCTTTTGAGTGAGTTGCTGGATGATTGTGGTGATTTTCACTAGGAAGGAGATTACTAGAGGAGGAGCAGGTTCTGAAGGGAAAGACAGGAGTTCAGTATTAGACATCACAGGTTTAACTTTATAAATGAGGCAATTCAGACACAGTAGTGGTCCAGTAGAGATGAGTAGTAGACAGTTGGATATAATAATCTGAAATTCAGCAGAGAAACTTAACAGGCTGGGGATATGGCATATATTCACTGAGTGAAGCCGTAATAGTTGTGAATGAGCTTGCTCAGAGGATATTTCTAGAGACAAAAGAATCCCTACAGAAAACAGGAGATGTAGCAATATTGAAAGAGGAATTTGAGAAAGGTAAAAGGAGCAACAGGCTAATATAATTAAAATTATTACACATTATTAATGGGGACAAGGACATTGTAGCCTCAATTCTAAAACAGTTACAAAATGGATTGACATTATCACTGTATTTCAGGACCAGGGAATTAATGTGCTAGCATCAATGTCATTGTTATCTCAAATTTATCTGTAATATATCCAATTCTTCCCATCAAGATCCTTGCTTTCCATATCCACATTATGTCTTATTTTTCCATGGAACCTAGTAACATTAACCCCATACCTGCTCATTGCTGCCTTTTCTGAATTTCCTATCCCGATGTAGCTATCTGGAACACTCTCTCCGCTGCTGCTCTCATCATCTGGTTCGATGTTGACATTTCTCAGTTCCATGGGATCCATTTGAGCTGTCAGCACTTTCTTGTCCACACACAAGCCCCTTCAGTGTAAATAATATACTGTACCTTCAGCTTAAGGCTCTTCCACTTTGTGTTGATGTTCAGAACACTCTGTTCTGCAAACAGAACACAACATACATCATTATAATTTTATTTAAATAAAATAAGTGAACATAATCATCTAGATTTTGTATGTTCACTGTAAAAGGAAAGGAAGGAAGGAAACTCTTGAAAACTTTACATAAATCCCGAAAAGTTCCTTTACCCAATACAAGAAAGAAAAAAATGGAAGAGAAGAAAGGAAATTACTTATAATTGCTAAACCAGCAGATAGTTATGGAGTGCCTATGTATAACAAAAATGGCAGGTTTTACTAGTCACTGTGAAAAAAAAAAAAAGAAATCTTAAGACATGGCTGCAGTCTTCAAGAAAATGTTGGTATTTGTGAGTGGAATGCATGTTTTAAAAGAAAGGAAGACAAAAGTAAATTGATGACAAAGGAAAGTCTGCCAAGGCAGAATCTACCAGTGTCTTTAGTAGCAATAACTAGAAAGAAAATTGCTGCTTTAATTTAATTGGACATGAAAGAATTAACAGCACCAAAATGCTTGGTAATATGCAGCACAGGTGAGGATCAAGTTTAGGAAGTCGCTTTCTAGGCACTTGTATCCTGAAGCCAAAGTTAAGAATAGTAACAAAAGAAAGTTCAGATTTACCTCTCAGCATCAGTCAACATCTATGTCAAATTAAAATGTATTTTAATAACAAAGAAATCTAGATTTTAGGCTCTGCTCTGCCTTTAATTCATTGGATCTCAGCATAAGTCATTTAACATTTGGGGACCTCATTTTCCTCAACTATAAAATGAAAAGGGGTGGACTGGCATTGTGTTTTTGAAAAATGCCCTGAATCTACTATATGTTGTTGATATAATTTCTTCAGAAATTCTTACCATTAGATTCATTCAGTTATTGTTGAACCATTATATTAGGAGAAACACTATCATTCTTGAAAAGTATGGTCCTGAAATGTGAAATACTCTTATGAAAAGGAAATCCTGAGTAGAGAACTAACATAAAAATTGCTCCAGAAGTCATAAAATCTGCAATTTCTCTGACAAACAGAAACTACCACATGGGAATACCTCTACAACCCATTGCCATGGCAGTACTGCTTTGGAAGGCAACTCACTTGAGAAATGTTCACATCCTCAAGTTACAAAACATAAAACACACATGGAAACTCACTAGTAAGAGTGCCAGTAGGCACAAGAAATGATAAAATTCACATCTAAGGAACGACAAATAGCAAAGCAATTTAAAAGGGACTTTTACATTACTATAATAAAAGGTAAAAGAAAACATTCAAAATAATATAACAACTTTCACAGAATAAAAAAAATTATAAAAGAATATAACAGGCTAGTTGCAAAAAGAGCCAAAAAAGGAATTATTAAAAAAAGAAAAAAATAGAATCATTGAAATTAAAAACAAAAAACTCAGCTGAAGGAAGAGTTACAAAATTGAAAGACAGATCTGTGGAAATCAACTATAGCACGAAGAGATTAAAAGAAAGGAAAATACAAAGAAGAAGTTAAGAGGAATGGGGAAAAATAAGAATTACAAGTTCAAATACACACTAACTGTCATTCCAATATAGAGAGATGTGAGACTAGGGTGAGACAAAACTTAAAGAGATAATGGCAGATAATTGTCCAGAAATAAAGAAAGCAGTTCTCAGAATTAAGAAAAAAATAGCACACAGTGTTTCGAACAGGAGGAACAAAAATGAATCTCTTATTGCTGTAAGGCAGTCTAAGTGTATAACATCAAAGATCAAGAGAGACAAGTTAAAAGCTAAGAGAGAACAGAGGTAAGACATGCATATGATTAAGAGAACAGAAACTTACTAAATGAGTACAAAGGTTTTCCTCACTCTTCACACAGTACCAGTTTCACTTCCCAGCAGCAACCACTATTGACAATTTCTGTTTTTAGCTCGTCATTTAAAGTTAGTCATTCTAGATCTAAATAATTCACTAACACTTTTTTGACTTGGTTTACTGATTTTAGACTGGTTACCCATAAAAAATACGGATGTTAGCATACTTTTTCTATCCTTCCTTCCTCTACAGTCCTAATTATTTTAATAAAATACTTGCACAATTTGAGAATCATAGTATTTTCATATTGTTCTGTAAAAAATGTGCCATAATTTGCTTGTTTCTAAACATGGAAAACCAATAAGCAGCAATTACAGTATTATCATTGTATAAATAGTATTCCCTAAAGACAAAGTGGTATATTTGACTACATAATAAATGAAATATAATTCTATATTACCAAAACTTTGAAAGCAAATTTTCAATGCTCTTTTTATTCTGAATGGCTTCCTCTTCCAACCTCTGGGTCTTGCTCAGCTGCTAGTTTCTTGAACGCCATTATATCTTTCTTCAGTTTATTTTGCATTATGTTAAAATAATACCTTGAATAACTTTTTCATACGAGCCTATGTCTGTAAACAGAATTTCTGAGTTGTTTCATGTTGGAAAATGTCTTTATTTTGCCTTCAAACTTTGTTGATTGTTTGAATTCTAGATTCAGAAGCATTTTCCTTCAGAATATTGAAGAAACTTCTCTCTTCTAGCTTCTGTTGATGAGTCTGGTTTTCTTTCTTTGTGCAAATAACTTATCGATGTTTTTCTGAGGATTTTAGAATTCTTATCCTTATCTGAAATTTCATCACGATGTTGTCTAGATGTGAGTCGCTTTTAAAATCCATCGTACTCAGCATGCAGAGGGTCCATTTAATCAAAAGGCTGTGTCTTTCTTCAATAGAAAACACACTTTCTTCTAAAAATAGTAGAAAAATGTTCTACTATTTTAAAAAGCTATTTCTTCCCCTTTGTTTACTCCTAAAACTTTTATTGATCAGGTATTAGACCTCTTGATGCATATTTGCTTAGCTTTCTGTTTATGTTTGATCTGTTCATCTTATTGCTCAATGTTTAGGAATATTTCCTCAATGTTACATCCAAAGTAACAAATTTCATCTTCAGCTATATCTGTTTTATTTTTCAACTTGTCAACTATTTTTCTCAATCCTGCTCTTAATTTCTAATAATTTGCTCTTATCCTCTTTCTCTTTTTTCATATCACTTTTTTTTTTTGTTTTATGGGAACAATATTTTCTCAGATCTTTCTAAGGATATTGATGTGCGGTTTTCAGAAGTTCCTTTTGTTCCCTAAATTATATGTTTCTCCTGAAGTTAGTTATTCTGTTTGGTCCTTCTCTTCCATGCTGCTCGTTTTCCTTAGTTTCAAGCGATCCTAGGTTTTCTGTTCATATTTGTGAATGATGGAGTGTATTGATTAGCTTGGACAGCTGGTATTCAGAGCTTCTCTGAAATTGTGTGGGCCCATTTCACCAATGGGCTGCTCCCTTGTAGGTTCTGTGTAAGTGGTTCTTCTGCAGCTTGTCTGTGGGACCAGCATCCCACTTCCAGACACAGCTGCCACTCCAGGAGTGGTTACTCTGGGGGTGAAGCATTTCAGAGTATCTTCTTTTTGGTAGAGCTTTCATTCCTGCTTATTATACCACTTTGTCTGCAGTAGAGGCCCTAATACTTATCCTAGCCTCCTTCCTCAAACTTTTCTTACAGATTGGATCACAGCTTTATCCTATAGTCAAAAATGGTATCCCAAACAGACCATCATGTCTAAACTGAGGTTCCTTGGTGGATACCTGATCACTGGTTGCCCATGATCTACGCCTCCTCTTTGTCTACGCTGACTTAAGTTGAAGCTGCTGCAGGGCTCCCCATGGAAAAAGCACACTTATCGTGGTTCTTTTTCTCTTTCTCAGATTTTTCAACGCTATCTTCTTTCTGCCTTCTAGGAATTTTCAGAAATTTGTTTGTTGATGACACCACTATTACTTTTCACAATTTTGTGGTTTGTCCTTTTAAAAATATGATTTTGTGTGAAGTTTCATTGCTCGATTTCCCTAGAGCTAGATCCTAAGCCCTCTTCTTCCAATCTACTTCCAAGACTTCATATAATGTGATGGTTAATTTTTTTTTTTTTTTTTTTGAGATGGAGTCTCTATCTATCACCAGGCTGGAGTGCAGTGGCAGGATCTCAGCTCTCTTCAACCTCTGCCTCCCAGGTTCAAGCAATTCTCCTGCCTTAGTCTCCCGAGTAGCTGACACTATAGGTGCCCACCACCATGCCTGGCTAATTTTTGTATTTTTAGTAGAGACGGGGCTCACCATGTTGGCCAGAATGCTCTCGATCTCCTGATCTTGTGATCCACCTGCCTTGGCCTCCCAAAGTGCTGGGATTACAGGTGTGAGCTACAGTACCTGGCCATGATGGGTAATTTTTATTTTATTTTATTTTATTTTTTATTGCATTGTAGGTTTTGGGGTACATGTGAAAAACATGCAAGATTGTTGCATAGGTACACACATGGCAGTGTGATTTGCTGCCTTCCTCCCCGTCACCTATATTTGGCATTTCTCCCCATGCTATCTCTCCCCAACTCCCCACCCCCCGCTGTCCCTCCCCTATTTCCCCCAGACAGACCCCAGTGTGTGATGCTCCCCTCCCTGTGTCCATGTGTTCTCACTGTTCAACACCCGCCTATGAGTGAAAACATGCAGTGTTTGATTTTCTGTTCTTGTGTCAGTTTGCTGAGAATGATGGTTTCCAGGTTCATCCATGTCCCTACAAAGGACACGAACTCATCATGTTTGATGGCTGCATAATATTCCATGGTGTATATATGCCACATTTTCCCTGTCCAGTCTATCATCAATGGGCATTTGAGTTGGTTCCAGGTCTTTGCTATCATAAACAGTGCTGCAATGAACATTCGTGTGCATGTGTCCTTATAGTAGAATGATTTATAATCCTTTGGATATATACCCAGTAATGGAATTGCTGGGTCAAATGGAATTTCTATTTCTAGGTCCTTGAGGAATCGCCACACTGTCTTCCACAATGGTTGAACTAATTTATACTCCCACCAACAATGTAAAAGTGTTCCTATTTCTCCACATCCTCTCCAGCATCTGTTGTCTCCAGATTTTTTAATGATCGCCATTCTAACTGGCGTGAGACGGTATCTCAATGTAGTTTTGATTTGCATTTCTTTAATGACCAGTGATGATGAGCATTTTTCTGGAAAAGATTACCATTTGAATCAATAGACTGAGTAAAAAGATCCACTCTCACCACTGAAGGTGAGCATCCTCCAATCACTCCAGGTTCCACATAGAACAAAAACGCAGAGGATGGGCAAATTTACTCTCTCTACTTGAGCTAGGACATCCATCTTCTCCTGCCTTCTCCTGCCTTTGAACCCTGGAGCTCCTGGTTCCCAGACCTTACAGTTCTGACACTTATACCAGCAGCATCCTGTTTCTTAGCCTTTGGCCTCAGATTAAATTACACCACCAGCTTTCCTGGTTCTCCAGCTTGCAGATGCTGTATTTTGAGACCTCTTTGCTCCATAATCATGAAAGCCAATTCCCATAATAAATGTCATCTTATATCTACATACACCTATATCTGCTTATCTATTTATCTCCAGTTGGTTCTGTTTCTCCAGAGAACTCTGATGAATGCATGGACCAAAGACTCCTCAAGTTACATAGTTTAGGCTTCTCCTGGGAACTCGAGTTCCATGTGTTCAGGGACCTGAATGTCATCTACGTATCTCAAAGGCAGTTTAAATTCAATGTTTCCAAAATCTAACTTGTAATAGGCCCCTCTTCTTCCAATGTTTCCTTTCCAAAGAATGTTGTCACCATTTGTCCAGTTATTCAAGTCAAAAGCATAAGACATTTCTATTACAAATTTTTCTTTCTTACCCTCCACATCCAGTTCTTTACCAAGTCTGGTTGACCTTTACAATGAACTGAAGTATTTCTCAAGTTAGTCTTTTTCTTTTCACCTTCACTCTTGTCCAAGCTACCATCATGTCTATTGTAAAAATCTCCTAACTGATCTTGACTTCTTTCTTGCCTTCCCTAACTGCCCCCACCATTCATTATTTATACAACAGAGTGATCTTTGAAACATAACAGCAATGACACAGATCATTTCATTTATTTGCTTCAAACCCTTTAATGTCTTCCCTTTACTCTGAGGATCAAGTCCAAAATTCTCAACATGCCCGATAAGATTCTGCCTTGGCCACTCACCTCTCTGGTCTCATCTCCTTCCACACCCTCCTCACCTTAGTGTTCTAGCTACACTAGTCTTTCCATTCCAGAAATTCACCATTTTCTCTACACCTCAGGTCATTTGCACATGTAAGTCCAAGTGACTGGCATGCTCCCCTCTCTCCTCCACTCTATCCTTCATTTATCCAGTCCCTCTAGGGGGCCACAGCAGTGTCTTTCACAGTATCCAACTTAGTCCAGGGGATCAGGGAAGGCTTCTCTGAGGAAGCAAAAGTGGGGCTGAGATCTTTGCTGCTGTACGTATACATGCCTGCAGTCCAGAAGCTTCGGTTAAAGTCTGTTTTACTTTGTATATTAATAGAAACTTCATTGATTTCATTTGCATTAAACCATGCTAATCCTGGAATGTTTTATAAGAGATACATCAAACACTCATATGGCACTTACCACATGCCAGCTACTGTTTTAAGGCTTTACATCTATCAATTCTTCAGAGCAGCCCTCTGAGGTGAGTACAATTTTTTTCTTATTCCCCATTGTACATATGAGGTAATGGAGGCACCAGGTTGAGTGGCCTCCATGCTATGGCACCTTTGCATTGCTGTCTCTACTATAGAGAAATAAAGCCAAATCAGGGAACAAGAACTATGGCTTTGGCAGTAAGCGAAACTGGGTATAAATTCTGGCCACATTAACTATCTTCTGACTTTTCCATCTTCTGTGAAATGAAGGTAATATTATTTGCCACAAAGCAGTGTTGTGAGAGTTTAAATGGGATAATGGGTGTCAAACTTTGGCATATAGTTTGCCCTCAATAAATTTAAATCCTTTTTCCCTCTTCCAGTAATCAGAATCTAATTGATATATTTATCTACATGCAAATGTACATAGTATTTCATATGCATAATTAGACACTTACAAAAGAGGGCTTTACAAGTTCTCAAAACTCTCATAAACATTATGTGCAAGGTAGATGCCCCTTCATAAATGAACAAATTAATACCTAATTTTATGCTATTTTTAGCATATATAAAATAGTTATTGGGATGGGCACAGTGGCTCATGCCTGTAATCCCAGCACTTTGGGAGGCTGAGGAAGGTCAATCTCTTGAGGTCAGGAGTTTCAGACAAGCCTGGCCAACACGGAAAAACTTTGTCTCTACTGAAAATACAAAAATTAGATGGGCGTAGTGGCTCATGCCTATAGTCCCTACTACTTGGGAGGCTGAGGCAGGAGAATGGCTTGAACCAGGGGGGTCAGAGGTTGCAGTGAGCCGAGATTGCACCACTGCATTCCAGCCTGGGCAACAAAGGAAGACTCCGTCTCAAAGAAAAAAAAAGAAGATTTATTCAGTTTTTGTCTTGGCCAAGGGAGCTCTCACAAAAGTTGGGATACGCTGTCATAGCTTATATCTTAACTCTAAAGATTATATTATTGATGTATTTTAAGGGAACAATGGTTAAATGCACAATTCAAAAAAATTAGCACATTATGAGAAACTAAATATTCTGAATCATCTGTCTACAGCACAAACTATATACCTTGAAGCCTTTAGACTATATCATAATTGCTAAAATTTAATCAGAAACTATTGAAGACACAGAAGATAAATAAAACAGATTCCCTGCACCTGAGGAACTCAGCCTACTAAAACAAACAGATTTTGAGCAAACTCTTACAGCATGATATAATTAACATTTTTACCCTTTACTTGGAATAAATATATAGTGAATTAATGAAAGAATTATTGCATGGGGAGGATAGAAAAGAATATTGCTGGCAAACACTGTAATTGAAATGAAAAATTATCATAGGCATAGATTATTCTGGTGTTCACCATGTCAGAATGTGGTACCTTCATTCACCCAACCGCTCTCTGGGCAAACTTGGCTGTCCCATTCTCTATTCTTCATCCCCTACTCATGTCCAACATATCACCAAGTCATATCAGTCCTTCTTTCAGCATTTGTTTAAAATTCATCCACTTCTATCTCCATCGTGACTACGTTATTCCAAATGACTGCCCTACTGAAGACCCTACTGTGATTCTGTCATCACTTTTAGACTAAAGTCAAATTTCCTAATACACTGGAAGCTCTATATACTTTGACCCAGATAAAGCTCTTTATTCTCATACTGAATCCCACCACGCCACAGTCACTGAATACACTGGGCTTCTTTCATTTCCCCGCTGCCACTGCAGGACCTCTTAACGTGCTGTTCTGTTTGGACTGCTCTGCCCCATATTCTTAGCCCAGGTGTCTCCCAATGTTAACTAAAACAACCTGAAAATCTTTAAAGGCCAATTGGTCAGACTGGCCTTCTCTGACCTCACATTACACTATATGCTCTCCTCTCTCTTGTAGTATTTATCATACTTTTAACTTACTCTTTTAGTTGCCTATGTAATAGCCAACTAAACCGTCTCAGGCAGGAAGCTTCAGTAGAATAGGAACAGTGCTGGGTTTGTGGATTACACATATTTCCAGCATCTACCACAGTGCCTAGTGATATAGTCCACTAAGATAAATGCGATTTGACATGATCTGTGTTATATTAACAGATAAAGGTATGATTTTGATTATAGTTTTATAGCATAATGCTTCAAAATGAAATGAAAATGTTCTCTTCTGATTGCCAGGAGAAAGAATAACTTTGTTGCATGAAGAATGTTCAAAATGCTTCTTAAAAAATCAAATTTAGTCTAATAGAATTTTCTATAGTCTAGCCTTTCTCCCCATTAAAGTTGTTTCTCTGTGAAACAAAGAGGTCTTGCAGAAACAGACTGGATTTTCTAGCGCAGTGGTCAACTGCATTCTTAATTCAATTCACTCCATGAAAACACGAAGTCAAAACAAGTATTTAGAATACCATTATATTAGCATAATTTCATTTTCATCCTATTTATTAAAAGATATCTAAGTGTTCTGAGTAGTTAATTCTTTATATACAAATTTTAATTATTAAACATTGTAATGTCTTGTTCTTTGGATGGGTACCTAAGAAGCTCAGGGTGTAAGGGTGTAAAAACAGTAAATTTCTTATATTTTACCTATATGGTTCAACTTCAAAGACAGACATTGAATCTAGAAAGCAAAACAGTCCTTAACTCGAGAAGCAAAAGTTCTGACCTTCCCTAGTTACTGTAAACATTTATTTTACCTGATAAGTGAAAGTGAAAAGGGAGTTAATATTGCAAGAACAGATTTCCCAGCATTGCTATCTGTCTCATCTTTCATGCCTACCCAGTACTGACAAATCCACTTTGAAATTTAGGTTTAGGCAGCAGAGAGCCTTAGCTGTATTTACCCTTTGGTTGAGCAAGGGTCATGCAACTTCTAAAAGCCAAATCATCTCATCTCCAAGGACTTATTTAAGTCTACATCCACCCTGTACCACAGATAAATGAATATAACTTTCACACTGATAAATGAATATAACTTTCACACTAAAATCAATCTATATTACCTTTATATTAAATTCTCTTAATTTCCCCAACAATGCCATTCCAGTCACGTTTCATCATTGTGTACACTTATTGTTCTATAGCACGAGTTCTTACAGAAACTAGCTTTCATAAAAGCATTCAGTCTGAGGTACCTTTTAAACAAGACACTGACAATAACAAGCAGAACTGTACTTACTTGACTATTTCCTATTGCTAGCGCTAATACTTTAGCATTTCCTTTTTTTTTCCCCTCTACTCAGATGCAGCTAAGAGGTAATATCTAGGAAGCACTAGAAAAGTTAAAATAAATAACCAAATACTGAGATCTTTTCCCATTGCTAAAAATATTACATTCTTGCTAATACAAGCATTAAAGCAGCCATTTGAAGAGGTATAAAGGACTACTCATAAAATTTGAATATGCAATTTTGTTTACAGACTTTCTAGCTCTGCTCCTAGAAAAAAACATAATCATCTTAAACATAAATTGCCACATAAATTTTAGTTCCTATTTTCCCAAATAGTAGTTTCCAGAATGTACAGGGATATGTAGCCTACATGATATTAACATAGTGAACTCTCTATGCTTCACATTTTAATGCATGATGCTTAATCTGTCATGAATTCTGGATGCAGTAAGTTCCATTCATTTAATAGATACTAGACCACTCCCAGAAGTACTTTTTTCTTCTTAAAATAATTATTTTCACTTTATTTAAAGTAACTCACATAATTAAAAAATAGCTTCAATAACCTTAAAGTACACTGTATAACATGTTTAAAGAAAACTCCTGTCTCTGTGGCGCAATAGGTTAGCGCGTTCGGCTGTTAACCGAAAGAAAACTCAAAAGTTGAGTCATTAAAGCTACATTTTTCAGATCTTAATGTTGCTTATATACTTCTTAGGAGTATAAATGTAATTACTTCCAAGAAAATCCCAGAACACTATCTAAATATAAATCAAAACTAGAAGATCTTGAACTATAGAATAAATGGCAATCTTTGATTAAAAACACACCCAAATTTCTTAAGTTTGTCAAAACTAAAACATTTTTTAGCCCAGTGTTCATGAATGTGATACATATTCAATTCAAATATTCTTCCACTGAGTTACAAAACACTCTTAGTTTTACTATATCCTGGGCATTTAACTAAAACCATCTATATATACTCTGTAAGATACTCAAGGTACAGGGATACTCAAATACATTGGGAATTCTCCCCTTTCTGATTAATAAATTTGAGAATAGCTCTACTTTTAGATAATTGACTCTACTCTTTCAAAATATAAAGCTATGCTTATATTCTCTTCACTTCCCTAGTTTCTTTTAGTAACTTTGTTCTAAAAATACTCCTTAACTAAAATGGTCAAATTAAGAAGAAAAGGTAAGATACAACATTTTTTCTTTTTCATTTGATAATGGTGCAGCCCAAACTCTTAGCCATTCACATCTGCTGCACTAAAGTGATGTTCCTTCTTTGATTAGTCAAAAATTTTGTGGGTTTTTTGTTTGTTTTCAAGATTTTAAAAAATCCTTAATAGGGTACAATTGAGAATGTACCTCTAAACTTTTATATTTTTTCCTAAGACAAATTATGTCAATTCTTCATTATAGTCCATGATCAACCAAGAGATATAAATAACAAAACATATTTTACCTGCTGTTTTTGCAACATTCCCTTTCTTATTACCCACTGTCCCAATTTTATGCTTAAACCTAAAATTATCTGCAAAAGAAAACTGCAATCAGGGCCTGGGTAAATAATTTCAATGTTTGACATTATATTGAATTGATCATTTCTAAAATGAGAAAAAAGTTATCCAAGTAATATTTTCAAACATTTTAATTTGTAATGAATAAACAATCAACACAATACAAATAAGAAAGTAAGCATTATTTTAACACTGCAAATATTCATGTAAAAACAGCTGTACCTTAATTATTTATCCAGTCCTGTGCAGGCTTTTCTGACTTGCCTGGAATGGCAGACCCCTGTAACAGCTTTGAGTTATATGAACCTTTAGAGATCTAGACATTGATTTAAAAACCAGTGGGAGTGAACAAGACAAGCCAATCAACACCACCACCTCACCCCAACACCTCCTTCTGTCCAACTTGCGTCAGCTCTTGAAAAAAAGAGAAGCTAAGTCAGTTTACTGTTGTACATTTGGATTAAACATCAGTTACACCAATTTCTATTTGCTTTTAGAATTTTGGCTTTTATACAATAAAATAATCGCTGAAAGTTTTACCTTGGTTGGTGTCATTCTCTATTAAGATTCTGCTAGGTTGGTTGACTGATGAATCTAGAAATATTAATTTTTCAAAAGGCTTATGAATTGAAGTCAAAGCAGAACAATAGAATAACAATAGTTATGGGGTCAGATTGTTAAATGAAACATTACAATCAAAATGTCCAGAAAATATTGATTACATAGTGAAAGAGTTATTTTCTTTGGAACTGACCTTTTCAGAGAAAATTTTACAGAATGACAAACACTTCCAAATGGTATTGTTACTCAAGATGCCGTGAAGTTGGAAATCACAGACCAATATCAGCCTCTGCTCCTACATCAAAGGCATTGTGCTGAGTAAGCAAAAGGTTGTTTGGCATTTTAAAAGAATTTTTAAGTAGGTATTTTCTCCATTAAAAAAATCTACTTGGCTCTCCACATGTCAGAGGCAGAGTTAAAATATGGTGACAAATCATTTATTTATTCTGCTATTAAAATGCATCAACTAGACACTATTATAAAAGTGAGATGAGAAAAATCACAAACCAATCCGGAATTGAGGTTTCTTTGCCTTTTAAGTATTTATGACATGAATGAGCAATTGAACAACCAATCAGAAGCAATGGTAGATTACAACAGATGTGTCAATACCTATTTCTATAAAAGAAAACTAAACATTGCTCCTCTCGTAAGAAATTTTAAGTTGATGCAAGACATTAAACATTAAACAAAATGTCTGGTTAACTATTTCTTTTTTCCTTTCCAAATGTGTCTGTTGGGTCTATTAACTTTAGTATGGTAAACTTATTTTTACTTGTCTCTTAGCTCATTATCTACTTTTTAGAGTTACCCATAGTTTTGTCTTTTATCAGATGAGAAGTATTATGGTCTAGGGGAACGATGATATTAACAAATGTACTAATTTTAATTGCAGGGAAATCTAAAAAAAGTTCCTTTTAAAATTACTATTTCCATCATTTAATAGTGATCTTTCCAATTTATGATTACTTTCTGTTTGCAGAGTTACCAGATAAATATAAGATTAA
Source organism: Alouatta palliata (assembly GCA_004027835.1). NCBI lineage: Eukaryota > Metazoa > Chordata > Mammalia > Primates > Atelidae > Alouatta > Alouatta palliata. The sequence goes on along the minus strand of PVKV010014232.1, from coordinate 4,643 downwards.
CCATGTAAAAATTTGCAATAATTGTTAGAAAATCAAATACTTCTATTCTGGTCAAATTTCATTTAATAGTGGGTCAATTAAACAGGAATGAATGCACTTCAATATGTTAATTTGATATTAAATTATAATATATAAAATAGGGTGGAGATAAATGTATAGATACTTAAAGTTTTACTTTCCTTAAAATTGTAAGCTTTGGCTTTGTTGTAATTCTGGTCTTTAAGTATAGTAAATAATTATAGTAAATTAGCATTGAATAAATTAATTAAAAGTACACATAAGAGACTTCTATTGAAGAGTTTAATCTTGTTTATTTGAACCTACTCTACATAGCAAAATTCTTATCACAAAACTTTTCTAACACTGACTTAAAAATCAAATGTCAAATAGACACACATAAAAACTAATTTGGCAAAAATAATAAATTAAAATAATGAAATATCTGGTTCATTGTTTGATTATTTTTTTCCCTAGATCATTTGACATTTTCAGATGTGGTCAGAATTAATGAAGAAATATATGATCTACTCTTGACAAAACTCACAATAACTTTTCTTTCATAAGCAAAACACAGACTTAAGCATTATAATTTAATGTTCTGAATACTTATTAAAATCGTTTCACAATGTAATCACATGCACATTTGGCAATAGACTTGTGCTGTTTTGAATTTTAATTCATGGTGCATGTAACAGATTCAGTTAGGCTCAGGCTTGGTTCATGTACCATTGTAGAAAAAGCTAATCATCAGAATATGAGTAGACCTTAAAAATGGATAAAATGAAAAATATGTAAGTAGTAAATAATGAAGCAAATCTCGGAATGAGATAACAAACACTTCAACTTGGCCTTCACATAAGAAATTCAAATAAATGTCACCATGAATAGAAAGATGAGTTTTGGTCTGTGTGTCTGCAGATGCAGGGGCTGTGGGTAAGATACATCCACATAAAGGGAGACCTAGCTCCCAGACTGTAACCTAATTAATGTCAGCAGAACTGCACAGCATGCTCCAGGACTTCAGAAAATAAGGAGTCCCCAGGGGCTGAGGACGTTCAAGATTTCAGGGAGCCCCTGGACCTTGATCCAGCTCTTAAAAGTCCATGTGAGATTCTAATAGATGGAGAGGAGAAGGAAAGACATCCTATATGAAAAATATGTAAAAAAAATATGTAAATAGTTACAGTAAATTAGCATATTGGATTAAAATTAAATGCTAAAAATTAAAATGCCAAAAGTATATTTTGGCAACAGTGAGAATCATTCTGGCTGCAGTAGAGATCTTCTGGAGCAAAATAGGAGAACAGAATGAAATAGCACAGACTGCAAAAGGTGTTAAGTTGAGGGAACTCTGAGTTTTAGTGATGAAGATCTTTTGAAAGCTTCTGAAGAAAGTGAGAAAATCGGCACAGTTAAAATGTAGGAGAGATGGTGGGGAGGAGGTGGAGGTGGAGGGGATACGGGGAGGCCAGCAAGGAGGTTGACTGAGAGTTTGGGTTTGGTGATATCTGCCTACCTGAGAAAGAGGGCAGAAAGAAAGGTAGACAGACAGAATTTAAACTGGAGCCAATGGTAATTTGACTATTTTTCTTGTATTACTATTTCTTGTTATTACTTTACCAGCTCACAATGCTATAAATTTTAAGTGATCATTTTATGAAAAATAAGACCTAGCAATAAAATCTTCATTTTCCTTACATAGAGAAAGAGAATGTATGGTGATAATTCATCCATTTCAACACCCCTTTCATCAATCTATGACTATCACCTTCAAATAGTAGAGAAGGTCTTAGAATGTACATCCCAATGTAATGTTATCTATTTGAAAATACAAAACTCTTGGCTCAAAATACAGTTTTTCAGTTTATATCTGTGCACTGAATAAGAAATTTTCTTACTTAAAATCATTGATCGTACTGTTTAAAATTTCTACTTCCAACGATGTCCTTAAAGAGAAAGTTCCAGCGGGATCAAGTTAAAATTAGTCAATAACTAAAAAAAATAACCTTTAGTCAGACCATCATGATATTTTGCAATGACACTGGAAGAGATAGCCTGTTGTTCTCACCATGACTGTACCCAAATTTCTAATTTTAGTCATAGGACAAAATAGTATTTGGAAATAGAATTTGGTTGTAGCCAAATTGGAAGAAGACATGTAGCAGTAGTAACGACTAAGAACCAAATTACCTATTTTTTAATACTTTTGTAATGCCTTTGTTTCTGTAGTCATTGCTTTTCTTTGCTCCCACTTCAATTTCCCTTTAGGTCATCTCCCTTTTTTTCTTGCTTCTGTTTCTTGTTAACTTTTCTATATGACATTGTATTTATGATGCCTTATTCTCCAAGAAGTTACCTTTTATCATGGATTCATAAAGTCAAAATCTAATTGATTTTTTTTTAATCACATCGTAGGTAAATGTCTATCTGACCTCCCAGGTCATTCCTAAAAAGTGGAAGATACCAACAGAACTGCAGAAAGAAACCATATTTTGATTACTTCTTTTTAATACAGATTTACCCTCTGTCTTTTGGTTTTCAGACTTACAGTGTTAAAGAGAATTTGTGATCTTTTTTGATGTCATTGCTTCAAATTCTTCATTTTATTTCACTTTTAATATGGATATTTGCAGAAATATAGAGAAAATCCATAGAAAAATGTTAGAGAAATCTTCCTGAATTATTCAAATAGCAGAATTCTATGCCATGATGAAAGGAGTCAAGCACTTCTATACCTGAGCTGCCCTATTCTTTGTATCACTTGTGGAGTAATGAAAGCTTAGATATAATATAGGTATCCCTTTACATGGTTCTGTAATTATTAACCTCAACCTACAAATTAAAAAAATTAGAAATAAAAGAAGAGATAATTGAATGTTGTCTCCCAAAAGCCACTTATCAAATTAATTGCAAACAGAGAAGTAAAGATTAATAATTTTCTAATTCACCTTGGTAAAGTCTTCCAGATTTCCATGGAAGCTTAAGCCACTTCTATTTTTTAAGACATCACATATACATATATATCTTTAAATTGTTTTAATCCAAAATGGGGTTACTAAACTGTAGTCCATTTTAAAGATTTCTATTTAACAAAATAACATCTTAACACATAGGCAATACAAATGACTATATGATTAGCCTCATTTGATGACATCTTCAAAAATATCTGTATTTGAGACTCTCCCAAATAAGAAGCCCCAAAGGGCTTTTCAGCCCAGGTCCCTGGGAGAGGCTCTGATTTTCCGTTCTAAGAAACCCCACCAAGTGAGATGCAATGACCCACAAGCTTCGAGGAAATTGCTCAGTTGATCGCATGCCCCTCTCTTCAACCCAACCTAAACCACCTTTACAGTTATATAATGGAGCATTTTGGAAATGTTTGATTAGTCAACTACTATGTTGCAAAATTAGCAAACAAATTTGGTTCAGGTTGACAAATTTATTGACTTTGCCACAGACCCAAATAGAAAATTGCTTTCAGCCTCAGCTGACAAAACAAGAAAATTAAATTTAAAAAAAAATTGGGTTAGACGACACCCACAATGTCTATATTTTGTCTCTGCCTTTCACCTTTGAAAAAGATCCCTCTGGTTCATTTCATTTATTGAACCCACACTGAAATGATACAGTAAACAAAAAAGGAGATTATTTATAATTACTTGAAAGGTATCACAAGTTCATGCCAGGCTTCTGCCTAAGCAGATACATAATGTAATAAGGTCTATAAGACTTAGGGGTGATTACAGCTTAAATAATGTAGTGAAATTCTAAATGTTAAATTAGAGCTTTTAGAAGTTTGCTTTAAAGAATAATTTCTAGCCTTTAAAATGCCTGCTTGAGAAAACAGCACTGCTAAGAGATGTATAACAATACTTCCTGAAAACTGACTCACCTTGTTAATGTAAGTTCTTCATACACAATACATATTATGGCAATTATGGGCTGAGTTTACTCTCTTTCTAGTTCATAGCAATTGATAGTTTAAAATATTACATTCTTCTTGGATCACAGCACATGAATTTCCATGGTTCTCTTTCATATTCCTGCCCACCCCTACCAGAACAATTTTGATGTATTTTGATTTTGTAGTTTCATTAGTGATTGGATTTTGTAAACCTGTTATCATCTTGCTTAAATTTGGACTTTCGGTAGTTTATGCTGTGACCCAATATGCTGTGTGGCTAGACTTTAAAAGCAAAGGGGACCTCCTAAATGGTGATAATGCTAACGTATGCTTTAAAGATCGGTATCCCAGTCTATCATCGATGGGCATTTGGGTTGGTTCCAGGTCTTTGCTATTGTCAACTGTGCTGCAATGAACATTCGTGTGCATGTGTCCTTATAGTAGAATGATTTATAATCCTTTGGATATATACCCAGTAATGGGATTGCTGGGTCAAATGGAATTTCTATTTCTAGGTCCTTGAGGAATCGCCACACTGTCGCCCATCGATGATAGACTGGACAGCGAAAATGTGGCACATATACACCGTGGAATATTATGCAGCCATCAAAAACGATGAGTTTGCATCCTTTGTAGGGACATGGATGAACCTGGAAGCCATCATTCTCAGCAAACTGACACAGGAACAGAAAACCAAACACCGCATATTCTCACTCATAGACGGGTGTTGAACAATGAG